>PVHP010008563.1:0-52693 GCA_004024765.1 Zapus hudsonius | reverse complement strand
GTGGGTATCATTAGAATAGAACAAAGAAAACCAGAAGTTCTATTAACGAACATCTTTTCAAAATAATTTTGCCCACATCTCTCCCATCATTTAAGGATAATTCCTTAAGAGACATTTCTGAGTAAAAATAAATGATAAAGCATGGCAAAACATACAAGGGAATATTTTTGTACAGCCATTAAGTTGTTTTTATAAGAAATTTAAAATGAAGTAACATAGCAACATAGTGCAAAGGCAAGGTAGGAACTACCAACACTATAATCCAACCACCTATCTGTTCTTCTACTAAAAGGACAGATGGACATTTATTAAGCCTTAGTTATCTCGAGGTGCAAGATTATGGGCATAGATTTCTTCTTGTATTTTTAAGTATTTTCCAATTTTTCTATAATAAACAGCTATTCTTTTTATTAGTACACAAAGAGTTAGGTCTCATTCTAGTGTTTCCAAACTTGTTTCCCTTTCCCCATTTTTCTTCCCCAGGACAAATAGCCCCTTTTTGCTTTCATACTATGTGTGCTCTTATTATTATTATTATTATTTTGGTTTTTCGAGGTAGGGTCTCACTCTAGTCCAGGCTGACCTGGAATTCACTCTGTAGTCTCAGGGTGGCCTTGAACTCATGGTGATCCTCCTACCTCTGCCTCCCGAGTGCTGGAATTAAAGGCGTGCGCTACCACACCTGGCTTACGTGTGCTCTTTTGTCTTGTGTTTTCCTATCTTGAATTATAGCCTGTACTCACCTTCACATCTCCTAATTTACATATATACAAATACTAGAAGTTAGGATACACATATGAGACAGAACATGTGATTTATGTTTTTATGGGCCTGGATTACCTTACTTATAATTTTTTCCAATTCTGACCATTTTCCTAAAAATTTCATAACTTTAAAGCTAAAACTCCATTGTGTATATATACCACATTTTCATTATCCAGTCCTCAGTTGATGGACATCATCTAGGTTGACCCCATTTCTTAGCTATTATGAATACAGCAGCCAAGAACATGGATATGCAAGTACCTATGAGGTAGGATATAGAGTCCTTTGGGTATATGCTCAGGAATGACATAGCTGGCTCATATGGTAGTTCATAGTTTAGCTTTTTGAGATATCTCAACAATAATTTCCATAATAGCTGCACCAGTTTATATTCACTCCATTTCCCCACAACTTTGCCAGCATTTGTTATTAGTTTTCTTTTTTTTTCATAGTACTAAAAAATATGGAACACTTCACGAATTTGTGTGTCATCCTTGCATAATGGCCATGCTAATCTTCTCTGTATCATTCCAATTTTAGTATATGTGTTGCCGAAGCAAGCACTGTTATTAGTTTTCTTGATGACAGCCATTCTGATCAGGGTGAAATGAAGTCTCAAAGTGGTTTAATTTGCACTTATCTGATGGCTAAGGATACTGAACATTAAAAAAATCCATTGGCCATTAGAGTTTTTTTTCTTGAGATTGTTCAATGCATTAGCACATTTATTGACCGAGACTTGATTTTTTGTTGCTCATTTTTTGTAGTTCTTTATGTATTCTATTCTGTTCAGAGGAGCAGCTGGCAAAGATCTTCCTTTCTGAAGGCTTTTGTCTGCTCTGTTGACAGTTTCCTTCCTGTGCAGAATCTTGATCTCATGCAGTCCCATCGGATTCCTGGGACTGTTTCCGTGCTAGTGCAGTCCTTTTCAGAAAGGTCTAACCCTTAGCTTCCACTGTGGCCCTTTGTTTGTTTTTAGTGTTTTCAGCTTTTCTGGATTTGCATAAAGGTCAGATTCATTTTGAATTGATCTTTGTGCAAGTAAGTGGTCTCTTAGGCGGGTCTATAAGGGTATTTCTAGGAAGGATTCCTTCAGAGTGGGTGGCTCTGCTGGTGGTGGACTATATATAAAAAAAGCTCTGTGAGAACACGGTGGCTTTTTGTCTGGACATTTGTGCTACTAGCTCATAAGTTTATCACCTTCCCTGTTGCAGCTGACCTTAAACTCACTCTGTAGCCCAGGATGGCCTCAAATTTTCAGCCATCTTCCTACCCAAGCCTCCCAAATGCAAGGCAATGCAGCACCATGCCCAACTCAACCTTCCTATATTCTTCTTTATTTGCTTTTATATTTTGTATGCTAATGATACTTAGCTGTGGTCAGCTCTGACTTCTGCCAGTCAGACCAACTTATTCAACTATTTACCTTTTTCTGATGATCCTAGTCCAACATTTAACAGGTCCAATAGTAAATCCATTATCTTTATTTCCTTCCTTCAGAAACCTTGAGCTCCACACCCTTTTCCTTTCCTTACATCATTGGATCCCATTTTAATTATGCCTCGAAATTTTTCTTGACATTTCCTAGACAAAAATTTTCTAAAGTGAGCCGGGCATGGTGGCGCACGCTTAAAGTACCAGCACTCAGGAGGCAGAGGTAGAAGGATCACTGTGAGTTCAAGGCCACCCTGAAACTACATAGTGAATTCCAGGTCATCCTGGGCTAGAGTGAGACCCTACCTCGAAAAACAAAAAAAAATTTTTCTAAAGTGAAATTGTCCACTTCACCTGAATGGGGCTTCCAAGACTCTATAGATACCTTCTCTTATGTTGTCTCTAACTTTAACTTCTTGCAGTTCTCCTACACATACTCAACATTATAGTCACCCTAAGTGTTGTGTGATGCAGACCTCTGCAAAAAATGACTACTGACATCTATATCATAAGCAGCTGTGACCACAAACAAGAGACTCCTGAGATTGGTCCTGTTGATGCTCTCCCATGTAAGGAGGGGTGGGGAGGGACATCATACCCTCACCAGAAATATTAAGCATCCTCTGTGCCAACTGTACACAATGATGCTTGAGGTCTTGTGGTCTCTTTCAGGGAGAGAGAGAGAGTATATAAAGTAGAGCTCCATCTATGCAGCTATGGGGAAGGGTACCATCAGCCATGCTGGGATGAGACTTCCCAATGCTACAGCTGCTTTGGTTTCCATGCTCCTATGAGTAACCTTTGCCCATGCTCTGTAAAAGCCTAATCAATCATTAGATCTTTAGGTTGAACTCGGTGGAATCTGACTTTAGTCTGTTGGAGGTGCCCTGCCTGTGGGAGCAAGTGTTCCACAGCTTCTCTTCAGAAAAGAGTTCATGCAACACTAAATTTACTCAGTTCTGAGGATGTGCCTCACTCTTTTTCTCTGAGCTTTTGGAGATATGGTCTTTCAAGATGAATACATTGCTCGGTTTTAAAGTGTCAGCATAAACTTAACTGTTTTTAGAAGCCCATCCTCAAATCTGGTTACCCTTCCCTAACTCCACAGCACTAGATGCCTTTCCTCAATGCATTTATGTTGCTTTATTTTTAATATCTTTATCTACATTTCCTAGTAGACAGTAAGTTTCAAGAGGCCACAAGAAGAGGCCTGTTTGTAGCTTCTTCATCTACTATCATCAGTATGTATCAGTATTTCACAGAGCTGTTTAATAAACATTTGTTAAATGAAGAAATAGGTCATTTTGAGGATGTGACATTTGAAGGTTAGTTCTCTTTTGAAACAGGGTCTAATATAGTCTAGATTGACTTCAAACTCCTTCCTATGCTGGGATTATAGTTATCAGTCATTATACCACACTTGTCACATTTTTATTTTAAAAATTATAAAAATAAAAAAAAATCTAAGCTGGGTATAGTGGAATATACCTTCAATCCTAGCACTCAGTAGGCTATAAAATCAAGACCAGCCTGGGCTACAGGGTGAGTTCTAGGTTAAAATAGACTAGAATGAGACCCGGACTCAAAAAAAAATCTGTACTTGTCTACATGTAGACCTCTAATACTAAGGAAGAAAAATGATGTGGTATCCTCTTCATGAAAAAGCTAAAAGCTACTTTAGTTAAGGACCTTGGGGTCACAAATGAGTTCTTATACATGCATTTTGAGAGAATAGCAGTGCAAGACAGGTATTATAATTCTATCCAATCTCAAGAAGTATAAGATTTACCAGAAAGAATTCTAAATCAGTGCCTTTTCTAGTTATAGAAGCCTGTAATGAATGTAATGCTAGCCACCTTAAATAACATTTCAAATGACACTACAAGAACTTTGAGCTGTTTCTCTAATTATAAATTTGCAGCTACCCAACGTGTCTCTTTTTGCTCATGTGACCACCAAACACAGATGCAAAGGGAGACGGAATGGTAGTTTGCTTTTAGAACACAGCAGAAGTAACAGTGCTATAACTTGTCTTCCTTGCTTTCATGAAGGGGTCAATGCTATGGCCTTGACCTCAGTATGCAGGGTTTCTAAGCCTTCAATTTCAATGCCAAAAGACTTTCTGGAATACTAAGAATGTTTAGGAAAAAGGGAAGGGTTTGCCTCTGTTAAAAACTTGAAGATAACAGATTCTGAAATTAAGGTTTTCTCTAGGAATTTTATAGAAAGGACAACCTTGACCTATTTAAATTTGAAGTGCCAAGTCAAGGTGAGTCATATTCAAATGCTGAAAATATTACTTTTTTTTTCATTTTCAAAACTTTAGGACTCTCACTATAAATTGTCTCAAAATTCAGTACTTATTTTGAGTATTTTCCTCTTTCACAAAGTTTACTTTTATGAAGATTTTGAAAACACATGTCCAAATGTAGGTTTTCCTTGATGTCCTCCCACCAGAACTTGAGTCACCAGGATCTTGGCATTTGATTGTCAAAATGAGAACCCTGTTTCAGCAGATAAGACATGAATGAGGGACAATAGTGGAAAAAAAAAACTGAGGCCATCATGACAGATCTTAAAGTAACTTTTTGTCACACAAAAGCTTTCATGTAAGCAGACTGTTTCTAGCCCAACTCATCCAGTGAATTATGAAGTACAAGTACATACCTGATAGCTGCTACCTTCCCAGAACTTTTTCATTTCCTTACGCCTCCAAGCAACAACTGAGGCAGTGATAAGAGTGCAAGGTACTAGGTAGAGGAGGGCAGGTTGCCCTTTTTTCATCAGCACCAGAAAAATAAATGTAAGTATCATGCCAATAGCATAGGCTGTGGTGAAAAATACAAAGTGGTCAGTTTTAAATGTTACCAAAAGTATTTTTTCCCTCTTCCATTGAAAAATTTTTGCAGACATTTTTGCAACATGATGTCGTATCATAATTTTGTTTTGCTAGACAGTGTTCATAGGACAAAAGTTCTATAGAACTTCTGAAAAGTCTACAAACTAGCTAGTATTTCAAACTAACCATCAATCATGGATTAAGATGATAATTCAAGAAAATATCAACTATGTCATGATTGATACTGAGTTGTCCTACATTTTAAAATATTTTATTTATTCATTTTCAAGCAGAGAGAGAGAGAGAGAGAGAGAGAGAGAGAGAGAGAGAGAGAGAGAGAGAGAGAGAACGAACCAGGGCCACCACCTTGTGGGCCTGGCGTATGTGGGTTATGGGGAATTGAACCCAGGGCCTTAGGCACTGGAGGCAAGTACCTTAACCGCTGAGCCATCTCTCCAGCCCTGTCCTACATTTTAGATAACTAAATATATATAGTACGTACCAAAAAATGGTTTTAAAAAGCGATCCTCATACTAACTACAAACTTCCTAGACTTTCTTAATAAGTACACATGAAATAACATTTGGGATTTCTTAGTGATTTAGGATTTCATCATAAACACAGGATCTCAGAACACTGGTGCTGGATGACCTTTATAGAGTTTAGTCTAGCTCTTCATTTTAAAGACAAGGCAATAGAAGATCAAAGAGTTACCAAAAGTCAGACAGCAGAATTGACAAAGGCTGCTATAATCTGCCTTTTCATTAGGTGTTCTTTATTCGATCATGCTAAGTAAATGGGTGCTATGGCCCTTACAAGGTACCACACTTTATGGCTGCAGGTTACTTATTTCTATACAGTTCCCTCCTTCCATCCCAACCCCTTACTCCTACTTTTTCTCCTCTCTTTGGTCTTCCTTCTTCCCATTCCCTCTTCTTTCTCCTTGTTCCCTTCACATAGTTGTTCTTTCTTGCTGTCAGGATACCTATTTCTAGCAACTTACTTCTCTACTGACATACATTTTTAATATTGAATTCCACTGTGACCTACTAAGCCTTAGTAAGACAGCATCTGAATGGCTTTGGTGTGAGCCATTTATCCAACATAAAGAATTTGGTGCATGGACAGATTTTGACATACCCATTTGATATGTTCAGAAGCAGTACAGTGTTATTTGCTTACTTCCTTAACTCTAAGTAACAAAAATATAAGTGATAATAACTATCTCTGCTGTCTCAGGTGAGATGTTATTGTGCCATGAGTCCATTTATATAAATACACAATTGCTTACGTATCATCTTAAAAAAACAATAAACAATTTGCTGACTAATTATGTGCCAGGCATTTTAATAAACATATAAATAACCTCACATTATATCTAATTTCCTGCCTAAACCCTCAAAATCTCATGATACAAATTGTATAGTTATCCCTTTTATTTATTTATTTTGGATACATATTTCTGTTGGAGACTTTTGACATTATTTGTTATTATTTATTTAATTGTACTGATTCTCCAATCTCCACCTTCCATATGCTAGGATTATAGACCTGTGTTGCCATGCCTGTTTTATGTGATGTTGGGGGTAGAACACAGCAGGACATCATATGTGCAAGGTAAACATTCTGCCAACTAAGTTACATCCCAGCCAAACATTTACTTTAAGAACACAATATTTATATACTATTTTTATAGCTTCATGCTAAGAACTATATTTAAAATTCTCTATGGCACTTAGTGTGAAGCTGGTAAAATCAAGGATACAGATTCCTTCATTTTAGACCTCCAGCTTTTCCTCTAGACAGTACAGTCCAGCATAAGAAGAAAAAAGCATTTACCAATTGTGGTTGAAATATGGTAAACAGAAGAGCCAGTCTGAACATCAAATCTTCTACAATATGCAATCAATAGGCCTAAAAAAAAAAAATCCACATTACTGTCTTAAAGCAGTAATAGCAACACAAATTCAACTGTTAAGTATTGGCAAAAATATTAAACTTTCCTTTTACACTATGAGGGTAGAATAAAGAGACAACCTACAATATTGAAATATTTGCAAAACAGATATCTGATAAAGAGCTAATATCTAAGATATATAAGGAACTTAAACATGTCAATAGCAAGAAAACATAACCCAACTAGAAAATCATCAAAGGATTTAATTCCATATTTCTTGCACTTGCGTAGCATGCTTTAGGCCTGGCCTAGTAGTTTGATTCTCAGTACCTCAAAATCAATTAAACAACAAAAAATTAAAAATGTGGGGACATAGATGATGGTATAAACCTGTAGTTCCAGAACTTGGGAGGTTGAGGCAAGTGGACAATGAGTTTAAAGCCAGTCTGGACTATAAAGCAAGACTGTCCCAGACTGATAGATAGATGAATCAAAATTTTATGATCTAGTAATTTCACTAGTAGATAAATATCTAAAGGAAATGAAATTACTGTGTTGAGGAGACATATTCACCAATTTTCAGACTAGCCAAGCAATGAAATCAAAGTGATGGGCATCTAAAATGGAAATATTATTTACCCTTTTAAATAAAAAATATTGTGATAACAATATTTTGATAAATCTAGTACACTGTATTAAGCAAAAATAAATAAACAAATAAATAAATAAAGGAAAAAAAGCCAAGTGTAGAAAGAACAATACTGTATGATCTTAAGCAAATTCTAAGAGTTGAACTCAGAAGTTGAAATAAAATAGTGAGCTGAGGGGTTTGAGGAGATGTTGCTCGAAGGATGCAAAACTGCATTTAGATAAGAGACACCCACTATACAATATGGTGATGTGTCTTGAAATATCAATGTATCAGAGTCTTGAAATCTGCTAAGTAGATTTTGTGTGTTCTCATGAGAATTCCTAGTAGCATAAAATGATTTGGAATTTTAATATAAACTTCTAAAAACCAATAAAATATAACTATCATTTGTACATGCAAATATGCAGAAACAACCCAAGCCCTATTATTTTCTTCATCATTTTTTTTTTTGAAGCAGGATCTACTCTAGCATAGCTGACTTAGAACTCACTCTAACCCAGGAACCCAGGCTGGTATTGAACGCACAGTGATCCTCCTATCTCTGCCTCCCAAGTGCTAGAATTAAAGGTGTGAGCCATCACATCTGGCCAAATACTTATTTCTTAGAAGAAATTTGTTGAACCTTTCCAAAGAAGAAATCTCAGACTGCATATAACTATGTATTTTATAAAGCATTAAAAATGATATAGGCGGTTTTTGTGGTTGTCTGTCGGGAGTCGGTTTAGTAAAAAAAAAAAAAAAAAAAAAAAGATATATAACCACTTAAAATAAATTAAGCTTGATAACCTTATTTGACTTAGTTGTCTCTATATAATATATATACATATAGTATCAATATATTAATATATGTTTTCTCTTCAGTTTATTAGATTTGCTGTTTAATCATATTTCCATGTATTTAAAAAATAGTAGTCCTTTCTTCATTAAAATTTAGCTCTTAAGATTATGTCATATGTGTTGTATTGTCAATAACTCTACTCTTTGGAGATAGGTCTCTGAGTTTTTTGACACTTTAAGAATGCAAATTTATATCTAAGATCATAGACAGCAGTATGAAACTGGGAAAATTATAGGTAAGTTTAAAGAGAGCCAAGGAATTTTAAGTTACTCAACAGAATGCTTTTCCTGATTTACACGAATGGAGATCCACTGAGAAGAGCTAGAGTGGACTTTGCCATGCCAACTCACAGGTCATGCTGCCAGCTTCTCTATGTACTATGTACACAGATGGATGTTTGCAGAAAAGCCACTTCCTCACCCACCTACAGGCAGTTAGTAGACAGGGAGACTTGACAAAAGGGCTAACTCTCAGCTGATAAGGACATATGATTGGTTACTTCTAAACTATATTATTTCTTACAAATATGACCACACAATTCTATTGTCATTTTAAAACAAAAACAAAGCTTAGAAGTGGGCCCCTTTGCTTCCAGTGCAGAACGCTGCCTTATCTAATGGCTGGCATTCTCTTAGACCTGCTGGTGTTCAACACAATCTTCTTGGTAGTTTAGCCTTCTTCCAGAAAATCAGCTTAGTCTGCCCACCACAGCCACTCTTCTGTCATCATGCTGCCCTGGGCATCTGAAGGGGTCTTGCTCTTGGGTCACTTGATGGGACTGGGATTTGCTGCAATTCTTGTACAAAGTCTGGCAAGTTGTAGTTCAGTCACTGTATTTGTGGGAGCAGCTATTAGTACAGAAAGCTAACTAGATTATCTGGGTTAAACTTATTCCAGGGAGGAAAATAAGGCAGATCCACAGTAACTGAGTAGGTGATCCATTTCCCAATACACTGCCATACAAGGCTGGGGTACTATTGTTTTTTCTTTTCTTTTCTTCCTCTTGAACATAACCTTGATAGTATCTCTAAACAACTTCAAAGCATTACTATTAGCTGGGCGTGGTGGCGCATGCCTTTAATCCCAGCACTCGGGAGGCAGAGGTAGGGTTGCCGTGAGTTCAAGGCCATCCTGAGACTACATAGTGAATTCCAGGTCAGCCTGGACTAGAGTAAGACCCTACCTCGAAAAACCAAAAAAAAAAAAAAGCATTACTATTATTATAAAGTACAATTAATAGAAATTGTTATATTCAACTTTAAGAAAGGATCACAAAATACATTTTATGGGGGAAGAAAGTTAAACTGATTCTCACTGTTTCAAGATACTTTTACAGCCAGCAGAGATTTTACTTTGGTTGTTACCATTCGGACTTTCTCTTCTACCCTTCAAAATGCTTCTCCCTACCCAACCTACCTTTGTCACTGATCCCAGCCAGAAATATACTATACAGAGTCCGTAACTTTTAACAGACATCATGTACATGACTATTCTCAACCAACGGTATAATTTTAATAGAATTATAACAAACACTTACCTGGTACAATAATGTCTCCAAAACCCAATATTGAAATAGGCATAAAGGACACATTCATTACTGACAAATAGATTAGCTTTGGCACCTTGATAAGTACTGGTAACTGTAAAAAAGAAAAATAAAAAAAAAAGGGGAAAGAAAAAAAAGAAAGATCATCAATAAACTTTTTCCCAATCTCTTTCTTTTAGGAAGGGAAGGACCGATATTAGAGTAACTTTAACATTTTTAAACTGATATAAAAACCCTAAGTCAGAGGACATAATCATATAAGCATACATATATAATACATATATACACCGAGCACAGAAAGCTTGAAAGAAATAGTAGTAGTTTTGGAAAATTGCATCCAACACATGTAGGATTAACAGCATTAATCCACTATCCCCTTTTAGTTTTTCTTTTTGTAAAGAATAGGACTCAGACTTTGAAGCAGATTTTTTTTTGTCAACCTAGATGTTCCCCCCACCAAAGAAGAATCTTTCAGAAGGTATGATTTAAAGTCCAATGAATGTATCTGAAATACAAGCCTTACTTTCTCATGGGGAGCTGAGAGTTGAGCAGTGGCTTCCACAAAGTTTCCATCATTCTAGGATGAAACCCAAGTCAACAGGTATTTAATAATATAAAGTAACTAAGAAAAGGGTTATACTTTGTGAGAAATAAGTGTTATAATACCTTAACATGCACCCATGAACAATGAATTATACAGGAGAGCAAATTTATTAACTGGCTACAGAGGCACACACTGAGCAAATACTTCTACTGAACTGTCATCCTTACCTTTTCAGCATTCCCAAAAGGTCCAGCTGCAAGTTCGACCATGATACTTTCACCATTCTAAAAGTGAGGAGGAAGATTGAAGAGAATACCTGTCACTATTTCATGAGTGACTAAAGACACATGGCCTGGTGAAAACTGAGTCAAATATAAATTGCTTTTCATCAGCTTCTGTAGTCAGCAAAACTTAGTCATTTGAACAAAATTCATTTAGCTCATCATTCTATTTTACCCATGTTCAGTCACTGTCAGACTGACATAGGTCATCAAGATCTGGACTGTACTAATATCCAACATTTTAATGGGTTAAAAATTTTAAGTATTTTCATTTTTCACTATGTAGTATATACAGTTATTATTTTTAACCATATCACTAAAAGGACATAATACTAAACTCTTAAATTTAGCTTTGTAACAAATGTGGGTAACTTTGAATAAATATTCATTTGACCTTCTAGTTACTCACCACAAAAACAAAACAATGAAGCCAAATTTGAAAAGACATAACCCTACAGAATCTGAGAAGCTTCTCTTGTCTGACTCCTGTCCAATTTCAGCCCTGCCTGCTTTTTGTGCTCCAATCAAAACATTTAATTTAGCTAGATTTCCCTCCTTGTGTCTGCTGTTCTCTATGTGAGCTGGGTAAGGAGTTCATAGGCAAGTTTTCTTCTGATAGCCTAATCTGCTGGAGAGCAAGGAAACATTTTGAGAAGCAAGCTAACAGTGCACAAAGCACCTTGAAACAGAGTCTTAGGTAGCTCAGGCTAGTCTCAAACTCATTATAAATCTTAGGAAAACAGTGAGATTCTGATCCTCTTGCTTCCATCCCCCAAGTATATCCCACCCCACCCAGTTTGAAGAACTCATTTTTATGATTCACAGTACAAACGTATCAGCAGAACAGGTAGTGTGGAAAGATACACATTCATATGCTGAATTTTAGACAAATATGATTCTGGGTGGGCTGCACAGAAGAAATCACTTCTGTGCTTTTAAAAGAGCTTCACTGATGCCTGGGCCAAGTAAGAATGTAAAATCCTTGGCTACAGAAATCTTTTTCCCATGCTAAGGACAGAAGGGTTAAGTCACAGGGGTTTAGAAAGCTAAACTAGTACTAAACACAGTTCCCTAAAGAAAATTCCCAGGTTGTAATTAAATCTCTAGGTAATGATTTGGTTTGTTCTCTAGTATTACTTTAAACATCTGAGTAAAGATCATTATTGGCATACTCCTGTCCATTCAAAGACAATTAACTACTATCTGTGAGATACCGTGGTGGATGAAAACATGAACAAGATGAGACTGGGTGTGGTGGTGCACTCCCGTAATTTCGGCAGTGGGGAAATAGAGGTAGGAAGATTAGAAGTTGAGGCCAGACTGGACTAAACTGCAGGACCTTATCCTCCCCCAAAAAACAAAATAATGAAAAGATAAGTTCTTACGTGTGTGCTTAAAAGCCCACTAATGACTAAGCCAGGAACACATTTAGAAGAGTCAATATTTAATCTTTAAATGTATAGTGAAAACCACAAAACAAACATTTAATTTTTTTTTTTCAAGGTAGGGTCTCACTCTAGCCCAGGCTGACCTGGAATTCACTATGTAGTCTCAGGGTGGCCTTGAACTAATGGTAATCCTCCTACCTCTGCCTCCCGAGTGCTAGGATTAAAGGTGTGCGCCACCATACCTGGCTAATTTTCATTTTGAACTACCTAGTAAGGCTGGATCTATATCCTTAACACATGAATCAAACTGAAAAGACGTTAATGAAAATGGTCAATAATGAACTTCAAAGGGCACAACAGTTTTTTCTATTATGTCAGATTGGTAGAAATCATATTCCTAGTTCCCAGGAAGAACTAAGCTGGAAAAAAAGATGAAAATTTTCCTAAGCACATAGTCAAGGAGAGTAAAAAGTGCCTCTATTATTTGTATATTTAAATTTATGAAATATTTTACAGAATAGAAATAATCTGCCAATACATTTGACATCCATAGTGATACTGTTTAAAATGAAAAAAAATTATTTTGAAAAAGTTGTTATAGCTTATAGCTATTCCCACTGCCTAATATATATGCTACATGCTATGGACTAACTGCTTCACTTTCATTATGCATCTCTGATGGAATAAACTACAAAACAGTTTTTTTTTTTTTTTTAAATTAGACAGAGGTGGGGAGGGAGGGAGAGATTGGGCATGCCAGGGCCTCATGCCACTACAAACCAACTCCAGGTGCATGTGCCATTTTGTGCATCTGACTTTACATGGGCACTGGGGGAAATCGAACCTGGGTTGTCAGGCTTACAAACAAGTACCTTTAACCACTGAACCATCTCTCAAACCCCCAAAACAGTTTTTTTTTTTTTGTTCATTTTTTTGGTATCAAATAAGTTGATACAGTTTGGGCACCTTTGGCTAGCACATATATGTTTTATTGTTTTGAGATAAGCTTTGACTATGTAGCACTGGTTGGCCTGGAACTTGCTTTGAAGATTAGGTTAGCCTTAAACTTGCAGTGATCCTCCTACCTGTTGACCATGAGTGTGGGGATTACATGCTGCCAGCAATCCTAGCTTGAAAAAACACTTGAATAAATGAGCAATTTTAGTTACTACCTACACTCTTAGTTCTCTTCTAGGGGCTATTGTTGGTTTGGTTTGGGGTTTTTTAAGACAGGGTCTCAAACTCACTATAGAGCTGAGGATGATCTCAAACTTCTGATCCTCCTGTCTCCACTCCTCAATACTAAGTTTACAGGTGTGTGCCAGCAGGACCAGTTTATGCAGCGCTGGGCAGTGAACCCAGGGCTTCATACATTCTAGGCACACACTCTATCAACTAGGCTACATCTCCAGCCTACTAGTTCTCATCTTCTTCTAAATATTTTTAAGGCTGCTCAATGAAACCAACAAGTTGAGTTTCTCACTATAAAGGCATGGAAAGATGCATGTAAGACAGTTTGGATAGTAATACTTTAGGACAGTTAATTGTATTTATTACCTAGCTGTAATTTATTTTATTTTATTTTTTAACATAGCTATAATTTTAAGATCCCAAACAGGTCACATTTGCCTTTATAGCATCCCAGTAAATATTAGAAGTACAGATTTTTACAGTGATGGCAGGCTCTAAAGAATGAATCTTAACCCAGTTGGTGGGGAGGCTGGGGAGGTAGACAAGGTCCTGGGTTCTAGCTCTAGTACTGCAAGAATAAAATTTCTCTTAAAGCCCAATGGAAAGAAAGGTATTGAATACCAAATATTAAATATGTGAGAGACAAAGAATAAAGAGACAATATAAAGTTCAAAGCAAGATCAAACTAGAATGGGAAGAGAGTGGGAGACATAAATAATAACTAATAATATACTCATGATGGAAAAAGGGACAAGGCAGAAAACTGAACAAATAATGATTGACTACCATTCTTTCTCAGTACCTGTTCTCATTTTATTAACCAGCTAATGGCAGAGCTGGGAATACATGATTTAGAAACTTCTAATCATAGAAGCAACCAGTCCAGAGAGACTGGACAAGGAAGATCAGGGTCTTTGGGTCTAGTTTATACTGAGGGTACCCTCATCCTGGCCTGCATGCATAGCCTAGCTAGATATAGATCCTTTTGGTGTAGTGGGCTTAATCTGATTTCTGCCTGTTGCAACAGAAAGAATTGTACTATGTGTTATGTAGAAGGGAAAGCTAGCAATATTTCCTCCCACAAAAAATTAAGAAACTGAAGCAGAAAGGGCCCATGGTTGCAAGGTCACATAGCTACATTCTAGGCCTTCGGTCTTGCAGTGTGCTGCTCTTACTTTCAAATTAGAACTTCAGCAATGACAGTAACAGATACATTTCCCTTCCTCCCACTATACTGCCTATTGTGGATACTGATTATAAGAAAAAAAAATTACCTTTAAGAAGAAAATTATAGAGTCTTATTTTAAATTTAACATAATAGATTGAAACTAAGGCAGAGGAAGTAGCTCAGATGGTAGAGTTCTTGACAATGTATGCATGAAGGCCTGGATTGGATCTCTAGTACTGCATTAAACCAGGCATGGTAGAACATACTTATAATCCTAGCACTTAGGAGATGGAGGCAGAAGGATCAGAAGTTCAAGATCATCCTTAGCTACAGAGTGGGTTCAAGGCCAGCAATTCTATTAAGAGAATTACGAGTTTACTCAGTGGTAAAACATTTTCAAAACCAATAATCTATGAACATGTTTAAGAATTTTCATATTTCAGCATGCTTCTTCACAGATTTAAAAAATATAACCATACCTTTGTGAAAAATGGTGTTATGAAAACAAAAAATACATCATAGATGAGGAGAAGGACTAGAAGTATCACACAAGACTGTTGAAGAAAGAAACAAATTTAAAGGTCAAACTTTTCATATCTAAAGAGATTATTTTGCAAATATAAATAAACATGGAAACATGTATTTGAATACTACTTTGATTTTTTTTTTTTGAGACAAGGTCTTATGTAGCCCAGGCTAACTTCGAACTCACTATGCAGCCCCTAAGATTACTATGAATCTTTAATCCTTTTGCCTCCACCTCCCTAGTACTGGGAGAAAGTGCTGACACTAGAGCTGTGTGCCACGATGCTTATTAATTTATTGGTGTGTGTGCATGTGTATGTTCGTGGATGTGCCAGAGTCTCCTGCCACTGGGAACGAACACTAGATACTTGTGACACATTTGCATCTGGCTTTCATGGATGGCTTGGGAACTGAACCTAGGTTGGCAGGCTTTGCAAATAAGTACCTTTAACCACTGAACCATCTTTCCAGTCCCAAAGCTTGGTTTTTGAAGAGCTGGTGATCTAATCCAGGGTTTCATGTGTACTAAGTAGGAACTCTAACCAACCGAGCCACATCCTCAGCTCTTATAAGCATTTTGTTATGTGTATTAATCTACAAATCATATTAAATCTCAACAGTGTAATTAAAGTGGTTATATTTTATCGTATGTAAATTATATACCTCAACTACATATACATTAAAAATATACCTCTAATACATATATATATATATATATATATATATATATATATATATATATATATATATATATATATTTGTTGTTGTTCTTGTTTTCAGGCATGGTCTCACTCTAGTTAAGGAGACCTGGAACTCACTCTGTAGAGCTAGGGCTGGCCTCAAACTCATGTTACTCCTCCTACCTCAGCCTCTCAAGTGCTGGGATTACAGGTATGAGCTACCAAACCTGGCTTTTATGATACTGCTTGAAAACATTATTTAAGCTAGCAAAGTAATATACTTTACCTTGAAGTTGGGTAATTTGAGCGTTTTAATTAAATTTAGACAAAAAGCAATTCCCAAGATGTCCTGTAAAATCCAAGCCCACCTACAATAAAAAAGACATAGCCTATTGTTTTATCCATTTATTTTTAGATGAAGCTTTAAAAAAGTACATTATAGCACTGCCATTCAAGTGCTATTATCTGGTTGTTCATTTATTAAACAGCCAGTATAACAACAAACTTGCATATTCTCGATACTCAGTAACTTACTGTCCTGCAGACTAATGAATACTATTAAACTAAGGAAAAGTTGAAAGGCACCTCAGAACATATATATCAGATAAAAGTGCATACTTATCTTAATCTTTGAAATTTTATAGATCTTTCTAGGACGCTAGCTACTTAGAGCTATATACACACCAGATCACTTGAACATGACATGGGAGCTACATAATTTGCTCTATCAGAAACTCACATGCATCAACTGATGATGAATGATGATTTTTATAGTCATACCAGACTGCAAGGTTATCAACAGTTTTACTAAGAAGCCATTTGGTAAACTTAAATATATTTTTTTTCCTTCAGGTTTTCCTTCCTGCAAAAAGGATGGAGCCTATTCTCTGTAAGTGGACAGATGAGAGAACCTTACACCCTCATTCTACCCTATTCTCTGTAAGTGGACAGATGACAGAATCTGACACCTCTCATTCTAACAGGAAAGGCAGTAGATTCCACATAGTCTCTTGTGCTCTGCTTTTTTCATTTAAAAATGTATCTTAAAATCACTGCACAATCAACTCAGAGACCTTTGTTTTTTAAGGCTTACATTATACTCCATTGTAATATACAATAATTAGGCATTTTGGAAGTTCAGGTGTTTAAAGGATAGCATAACTCAATTTCCTTCTCTCTATGTGAGTACTTAGCTTATGCTGTTCAATTTACTGGAAATGGTGGCTCACACCTCTAATCCCAGAACTTGGGAAGCAGGGCAGAGGATCACTGCAAATTTGGAGCCAGCATGATCTACATAGTGAGTTCCAAGCTAGCCAGGAACACAGAGATATCTCTGCATTAAAAAACCAAAACAAAACACCTACATATATATAAACTTGAACAGATGTGATGATACAGGCCTTTAATTTCAGCACTTAGGAGGCTGAGGTATGAGGATCGCCATGAATTTGAGACCAGACTAGGCAACAGTGAGTTCCAAGTCAGCCTTGGCTACAGTGAGACCCTGCTTCAAATTTTTTTCTATAATAATCATAATTAAGAAGAGTTAGGGAAAGATATGAAACATCCTTACATTTGAAAGTGAATTCATTAAATAGTCATACCTATCATCATTTCTAAATACAGCCCACACAACAGCTACAGCGATGCATAGTCCAGAAAGAAAAATAAGCCTCACTTCAATGTTTTTGCCACGGCACACAACCCTAAAAAACAGATTGAAATAATGAATTTATACTATAGATAAAATATAATGTCACTTGATATAAGAATTGCCAAACATAAACAAGTGACTGAAATTTTAAGTAAAATTGAGACATAACAATTAGTTCAATAAAACCTTTTGTGACAATAGGAATGTTCTGTATCTATACTGTCCAACATAGTAGCCATGAGTTACATATAGCTATTGAATTTTTCAAATTTGTCTCAGAATTAAAGGAATTAAATATTTTCAAACATTTTATTAACTTTAAATAGCCATAGATCTAATGTATATTAAACTGTACATGTTTAAAATAACTCTTACTTTTGCTGTATTATATTAAATTCAAAATATCAGTATTATAGCATTCATGAGATACATACATGCATTGTCCATATGGTATCTTATGAATCAGGGCAGCAAGACAGTTGTACAGACTCATTGCTGATGCTATGCAGAAAATCACTATCATAACATAAACTAGAAAGAAAAAGATACTAAATTATATAACAGAAGGAAATATGATGAAAAATATACAAGCAACAATTCTTTAGCTCTTCATTGGATCATAGTATTTTCAATGTAGTAACTGCATTCATTACTAGCCTGAAAATAAATGTTTTAAAAAAAATATTTTTATTAATTGAGAGAAAGAGAGAGAGAGAGAGAGAGAGAGAGAGCACACCAGGTCCTCTCCTCATGCCACTGCAAATGAACTCTGGCTTCATCTGGGTACTGGGGAATTAAACCTAGGGAACAGGCTTTGCAAGCAAGTGCCATTAACCACTGAGCCATCTCTCCAGTCCATATCTTGAATTTTTCTTTTTTTTATATCTTGAGTTTTAAAAGTGGCATTTTATGTATTGTTTTAGTTCCATTATACATCAGCAGCATTGTTCTAAGGGGCTAAAGGTGGCTCCCATATTTTCTATTGCTTGATTATTCAAAGAGACATTTTTCATCACCCTGGTGTCTCTCTGTAGGCTGCTGGCATACTGAAGTAGGTTGCACAGGGAAGGGGGAGAGGAAACCAAACCAAAGTGACATGTTTATTAAAAGATTTCTGTTAAGTTATAGATATTTATAAATATTTACTATAAATATAAAGAGCAGAAGGATTAATAAACATGTGACATGATACCAAGGTAGTAAAAACTGATAGGTGTCCTTGTATATATATATATATATTTTTATTTTATTTATTCATTTTCAAGCAGAGAGATACAGAGAAAGAGAGAGAGAGAGAGAGAGAGAGAGAGAGAGAGAGAGAGAGAGAGAGAGAGAGAGAGCATGCACCAAGGCCACCACCTTGTGGGTCTGGCTTATGTGGGTCCTGGGGAATTGAACCCAGGGTCTTAGGCACTGGAGGCAAGTGCCTCACCCGCTGAGCCATCTCTCCAGCCCAGGTGTCCTTGTATATTACCCATACTTAAATATGAGAATCGTTTAAAATTAGATATCTGACCTGTTATTATTAAAGGGAAGAAATTACTGTACCTTAAACTATTATTTTTCTGAGCCTTAAAAAAAATCTCATGATAAAAAAATTTTTTTTTTTTTTTTTTTTGGTTTTTCGAGATAGGGTCTTGCTCTAGCCCAGGCTGATCTAGAATTCACTCTGTAGTCTCAGGTTGGCCTTGAACTCACGGCAATCCTCCTACCTCTGCCTCCTGAGTGCTGGGATTAAAGGCGTGTGCCACCACGCCTGGATCATGATAAATTTTTAAAGTCTATTTGATTTCAGAAAACTATAGCTCTGTTATGTAGGTGAAAAAGACTGACCAATCTTGACATGGTAAATTTGGGACAGTGACTTTCTGCAGGTAAGGCAGGACAAATCTAAAATATAATATTTACAGTGATGTTATTATAAGGATTTGATAAATTACTGTATACAGAATAGCACCTAGCACATACAGGCTTTGTGTATGCTACTTATTATTACTCTTGACTATGTATGATAATGTGAGTTGTAAGATAGACAATCAGGAGACTGTCAATTGGATTTTGGTAAGTCATCTGCCAACATTGCCCAACCCAAGTTTGAAGAGTGGTAGAAATTACAGCCTTAGAAGCCCTCATTGAGTTTCAGTGTCTCATTCAACAGCATACTATATCTTAGAAAATGATTGGGCATGAGGAAGAATTTGATTATTATAACTCTTTTGTTTTAATGGCAAGTTTATTAGCAAGTGCTCCGAAAAAGCTTCATGGTGATGGCAGCAGACGCTTAAGAGACTCGAAACTCATCAAAGCTGAAAATAAGAGGAGGTCGAGAACTCAATACTAAATGAGACGTTTCTTTCATGTCCTCCAAGGATCAAGGAACATTGCAGAAGAGGGGCAGAAAGAATGTATGAGCCATAGGTGGGAAGGAGTACTTTAGGGCACTGTCTTCCTGACATGAACCACATTAGTTGCTGGCACCTGCACTGTCAACGTTTTGACATGGAGGGCAGATGAGAATAAAAGAATGAGACATCCAAACAGTGGAAAAACTACTTGGACAAAGGAGGATCCTCAGTGGAATGGGATTGGGGGAGGGGACAAAAGGATAGCAGGACAGGAATATGATTAAACTTACAGTATGTTCATGTATTAAAGTTCTCAATAAAAATGTACAAAAAAGTATTCTTACCACAAGAGAAAAAAAATGCTCTTAAGATCAAGTTTGGTTATTTTCTTGAGCATGCCAATCATAAAATGGCAAGGGGAGCCTCAGCAATGGCATAACATTGTGGCAGCTTTTATGTAACTAAATATAACCACACAAAATTTTTAGTCTTTAAGGAAACTGAGGAACTAGAGCAATTCTTTCAAGTCCTTTATGAACAAGTATTCCTGAAGTGTTCTCAAGGCATAGTATTCATTGTTTAATTGACATCTGTTTTAGTTTTTGGAGAAAGGGTTGCACTCTGTACTCAGTAGCCTAGACTGGCTTCAAACTCATGGCAATCTTACTGTCCCAGCCCCATGAGTGCCTGGATTACATGTACCATGTCAAGCTAGACAGAGTATTTTTAATCTGAATTTTTAAAAAATATCTCAGTAATTGAGACCTAACAATTCTGGCAAGTTGGCCAAATTATTTTCTTGTTTTTAAAATGACTGTTTTAAAGGGAAAGATAAGTACTGAAAGCAAATGAAAGAATGTATGATGAGAGCAGTAAACAAAATATGACTTCTTACCCAGCCACTTGTAAAAGAAATACAGTAAGACCATCATAACACAGCAGGTGACCACAAATATTACAACTGTAAGAGGACTGAAAGTTAAATATTCTTCCTTCTTTTTCCTCAGTTCTTTATCGTCAGGGTTTCTCATCATCTTCAAATTTTCCCTGTAGAAATACACATAAGAGCATCAACAAACCTCTACCAAGCATATTTTTAAATCTCTAACAATTTAACTTTGTTTCTAACTACAAAAGCAATATAGCTAAAAAATACTTTTTTGAGCACCAAAAAGAAATATTCAATCTAGAAACTAAAACCTCCCATATTTCTACCCTCCAGAGATGATCTGTTGTTAACCATTAACTTTTGAATAACCATTTTTAATGAAAACAAAGTGGCATTTATTACATTAACAAATTAACATTTATGGTTGTTCATACAATAAATCTGGACACTACTTATGCCAACATAATACATTTCAAATAATAACCAACCTTCTTACATACTTACTATGTTACTAACTTACAGATAATAATTTAACCATAAAAATCTTCTATGAGCCAACTTGGTATTTACTATATGCCTATTCTATCTTCATCAATGCATTTGGAAGGATTTTTAGTAAGTACAAAATATAGCTTTGTCTTATTTTTATTAACTATCTCTAATTTTCCCAACAATCCTTGCTAGGTCACTCAGTTAGTAAAAGGCAGAAATGGAAATCCAAGAGAAAGTGTCATTTAGTGAGTGGTCTGTCGATCTCAAGGTCTCTTCCCAGTCCTATGGAACTTCAGCCCTGTTTTATTAAACTCACCTCCCTCTTGTGCATTCTGACCCAGCTAGCTAAGTTTGAGCTCACTACAGATTTTGTCAAAAAAAAAATTTAAGCCTATAAGTTGCACATTTACAACTGTTTGCAATGTATCAATTTCTCATCAGGAAACCAATGACTGGAGTGGCCAGTAGTCTCTAGCATCTGGAACTCTAGATAGGGTAGACAGTGCATATACACAAACACTTCCTCTGGAATTCCACAGCTGCATGTTAGACCCTCA
Organism: Zapus hudsonius; assembly: GCA_004024765.1. Classification (NCBI taxonomy): domain Eukaryota; kingdom Metazoa; phylum Chordata; class Mammalia; order Rodentia; family Dipodidae; genus Zapus; species Zapus hudsonius. The sequence continues at coordinate 31,005 of PVHP010008563.1, read as the reverse complement.
ACAATAGTTTTATTTTTATTTATTTATTTTTTCTGTTCAGCCACTTCATATAGAGGGGAGGACACTGAAAAACCCTCCCTCTTCAGATCATGGCACCTTTAATCTATCCCACAGCATAGCCACTAAATTCTATTAGGAGACAATGTGGTAGTCAAGTGGGAAATCAACAATAGTTTTAGCAATGTGGTTCCTAAGTAGAAAAAGGTCTAACTTTTGGTATCTGTTATACATTCAAGCCATGATTATATCCACATTCAGTGTATTAAAAAGCCTTCCTTTGTTCTACCTACCAGGTTTTGCTATGTAACAAACTGACCTTGAACATGTATCCCACGAAGTCTTAAATTCACAATCCTCTTGATTCACTCTTGTGGGCTGTGATTAAAGGTGTGCAGCACCACACTTGGCATTAGGCAATTTCTTTTTTTGGCCTAGATGACCTTGAATGCCTGATCTCCTGCCTATATCCCCCAAGTGCTGGGATTATAAATGTGCACCACCATACCTGGTTTTCATAAGGGAATTTCTTGAAGAGAATGAAACTAATAAATTCATCTCATTATAATTCATTAAAATATTTTAAAATATTACAATTCATTTTTTAAAAATTATATTTTTTGCAGTGCTGTGAATCAAACAAGCAGGGGTAGGCAGGAGCTCTGTCACTGAGCTACATTCTCAGACCCTCAAAATTGTACTCTTCATCATCTTGAGAGCCAAAGAGCTAGAAATTAAGCTTTCTGCCATATCATCTTGAGGTCCCAGAGTTTGAGGACTGTGAAGTCATTGAAATAAGACTTTTCGTATTTTTTTTTTACATATTTGAGGGGGGGATGGGCATGCCAGGACCTCCTGCCACTGCAAACAAATGCCAGATGCATGCAACACATGGTGCATCTGGCTTTACATAGGTACTGGGGAACCAGACCTGGGCCTTCAGGCTTTGCAATCAAGTGCAGAGCCATCTCTCCAGACTCTATAATATTTTAACTCTGTTGAAAGTCTTCCAGGTGGAGCCCAGGCATCTTTCATTCTAATTCTCCCAACAACTCCCAACAATACTCTCAGCAGGGTAATTTTCGGCTGTGTAGTGCTGTTCTAGAAATATCTCCCTAGGTCTTATTTCCTTTCCACCTATCTTTTCTAGCTAAATGATAGTCCTTAAGTTTTTAATAATTCTTTTATATAGAACTTTTTACCACTGATTCATAGTCTCTTTCTCCATATTCTCTTGTCTACACATACATTTAGTTCTTTCTGGCTTTATTTTGTTCTTAGAATCTGTCCTTTCAATATTAAAGTCAACAATACTGCAGGTATGGGATCTTTCATTCCCAACTTACCTATTTAGACAACAATTTTTTGTTTCTGCCTATCATCTTGTTTCATGAGCAAAGAAGCTGATATGCATATACTCCTTTTCAATATGAACTTTCTCAAGGAGCCTGTCCTAATATGCACATAAAGAAGTCTGCTTTGTGTCACAGTATCTATCTTGAATGTCCTCCAAAGGCCAGTGTTCATGGCACTATTGGGAGGAAGGGAGTGTTGTGTAGGGTGCTGCCTCTCTTTCTCTTTCCTTCCCAAATGATATGAGCAACTTTGCTCCATCAAGTGCTCCTCTCGCCAGATTGTTCTGCCATCCCAGAACCCAAAGCAATGGGGCCAACTCAGGATGAACTGAAACCTCTGGAACTAGAGGCCAATCTTGTGGGTTTTTCTTTTGGTGTTGTTTATTTGCTTTAAGTGATGGGGGTTGACTACCCATGCTTGGCAAACACTCTCCTAGGGAGCTACAACCACACCTCTCACAAGAAGCAACACCCCCATCTCTTCTGATTATTTATCTCAGGTACTTTGTCACAGCAATGCAAAACTCACAATATAACATGCTAATACCAAGTGTGGTGCATAAACCAGCAAGAGTCACTGGAGGCTTATTAAAAATGCAGGCCCTTGGCACATATACCAAATATACTAAATCTGAATTTGTATCATTTATTTATTTATTTTTTGTTTTTTTGAAGTAGGGTTTTGCTCTAGCCCAGGCTGGCCTAGAACTCATGGGGATCCTTCTTACCTCTGCCTGGGATTAAAGGCGTGCACCACAACACCCGGCTTTTTGTGTGTGTGTGTGAATTTGTATCTTAACAAACTTAACAAGCTCTCCAGACAATATGCATACACACTGCAGTTTGGGAAACACTACTCTAGAAAGAAAAAAAAATTACATAATAAAAGTATAGGGAGAATCTATATTAAATAAGAATAATATCTTTTCCTTTTCAAAAACCTGTTTATATTTGGCACATATGGGTGCATGTGTGCAGGCGAGGGGAGGCATGCAAGGATCTCTTGCCACTGCAAACAAACACCAGACGAATATTTATTTTTGTACCTGGTCTACATAGATCCTGGGAAAATGAATTCAAGACATTAGGTTTTGCAAGCACCTTTAACCACTGAGCCATCTCCTCAAGTCTTTTTTTTTTTGTGTGTGTGTGGAGACAAGATTTCACTATGTAGCTCAGACTGAGGTTGAACTGATGAGATTATCGACTTGACCTAGGAAAACATCTTCAATGGGCCAGCTAGCCTGGTGTACACAGCAGTGAATGAGAGACAGGGACTGATACCTGAAGTTGTCCTCTGATCTCTACCCACACTCCCATATCATTCATACAAAGATTTTTTAAAAAGTTTTAATTACAGGAACCTATGGCTCTCACAGTGAAAAGAATGGCAATACTACAATCTGGTCTTAATGGCACTATATTCTGAGGTCAGATAAAAGAATTATGTCATCATATGACTAAAATTATCATAAAACATTATATTAAACTATCACAAAACCATAAAAAGTTTAATTGCACTTACAATTCAATAAGTCCACTCCAATATCCTCCTAATGCCACTGTGAACACGGAAATTAGGAAAATAACCACCATAGTGTAGTCAAAGTTAAGCCACAGTGGAGAATATATTTTCACGGTAATGTTATCTCCAAGAGTCTGAAAGGCAAAATGACAGTTAAACACAAGAATGTTTCTTCTGTTCTATAGACTATTGTGGTAATAGTCCACATTTCACTCTAAAATAGACACTTCACCAGCCAAGAAGACTAGACAACATGATATATTCTTTAGTCAAAAACAGGAAACACTTTGGTTTATAAACTCCTGAAAGTGCACTGTACCAATGCTAATTTTGTTCAAGAATGTAAAATGTGAGATGACACAAGCAATTTTGAAAGAGGGAGATGGCTCATTGAGTGCTTGCCTAAGCAAGCATGAGGCTCTAGGATCAATCTTCAATACAACAAAAAAGGAAGAAAAACTCAAAACAAATAAGCACCCTTTGCAATGTCTGGGCTTTGAGACATTTTGCGCCAAATAAGAGGTGTTAAGTTTTCAAATAAAGACATCACTGGCCTTTAAGCTTGTTTTTAGCAAATGGAACAGAAATAATAATCAAATTAAGTATCAGTTATCAAATTACTGTACTATTTATAAACTTCCTCTAATATACAATTATTAACTTACCTGTTCCATGTCTATAAAGTCTTTGTAGTTTATAAATCCAAGTGTTATATTCCTATCATGAAATTCAGATATGTTGCCTAAGGGAGGAAACTGAAAGAAAAAAATTATGAAAATTTACTATCTAATATATTTAGAGAATAAAAGCAATATATACTATACCATTACATTAAAATATTACACCATTAAGTTATAAAACAAAGCTTTATTCTTTCTCTTAATAATATATATGGTCTCAAGATGAAATCCTTTTAATATAAACTTAAACTGACATACACTATGATATAGACACTATATAGTATATAGTATATAGACGACATACATACACCTACATAAACATATACATGCACACACACACATATATATATACATACATACACACATATTTCCGATCTAAACATAAAGCAAAAGCTACATAACTTTCTAATTAAATATCTATTAGAGCAAGAATGCTCATTAACAAAAACAACTGTCTACTTTGAAATTACTCAAAATTCAGTCCCAAGATCCCAAAGAAGTTAATTCTTTTTTTTTTTTTTTGAAATTTGATGCGATTGCTTCAGAAGAAGGAATTATAGTTTTATAACTTACTAGGATACTGTTATTGGCAATTAGCAATGCTTTAGCACCTCCTTTCTGTGCAATTCTGGCTTTTTCAAGAAAATGACAGGGTCCCCATTGCACCACAACGGCTTTGTTCTCTATGCTGCCGGCAGGAATGTCAGACAGGTTGCATAGTGGTGTGGTAGTCAAATTCATCAAACTAAGGGAAGTCTGAAAATAAGAATTACTTTAGCATGACAAATATCATATATCACATAAATGCATTCAATGATTAGGCACCAATAGTAGTTTAATACAGTGTTCTTTCAGGAGATGGGGTAGAGCTGAATGGTAGAGTAATGTACTTAGTAATACCTAAAGCCCCAGGTTTAACCATTAAAAACAATGTTCTTTTAAATTAGAAAGATTTTATGACAACCAGGCTTAGAGATATTAAAAACTCACTAACATATCTTCCATGAAGAGAAAAATATTTGAGCAAAGTCAATAAATTTTTCATTATTTTTACACGCACATATGTGTATCCATGTTCATGTGTGTGGAGGCCACAGGACAATTAGGTATCATCTCAGGCATGCTTTCTCTTTGAGGAGTGTCTCACTGGCTTGGAGCTCACCAATTAGGTTTGACTGTCTGACCATTGGGTCTCAGGGATTCTCCTGTCTCTATCTCCCCAGTGCTGGGATTGCAAACATGTGCCACGATACCCAGTAACAAAATATTTATTAATCATAAATATAAAAATTCATTAATTATTACTCATATTCAACTCTTCAATTTTTATGAATAAATAGTAATTGTGATTACTTACTGCATTTTCTAGAGTACTTGGAAGCACTGCTGACTGAGGGTTATATAACATGTAGTAGTCCTTGGATGGGAAGGATGTGCCATTTGCAGATGCGTGCAGGATGGCTTCCTGAGCAGTGGTCTAGGATACAAACAATAACTTTCACAATGACAGTACTGAGTGAGCCTGCTTAGCAGTTAAGGATTTTAATAAACATATTTATATAAAGGTTTCATCACATTTTGTTGAAGAGGATATAGTCCTCTAATGAATTATTTTTCTTTGAGTGGCTCAGGAATATTGATACTAGAGAAGTTTGTCTAGTCTTGGAGGAAGATAGATCACTTTCTTATGGGATTAACTATGGCCCTTGTTTGAAGAACCACACCCACCTTGGGAGGATAGAGTAACTAACATCAGCTGTCCTTCACAGCCTGATCCTTTCCTCCATCCTCCTATGACTTATTACTTCACTGTTTATACTCATGTGAGAGGATACTTTCAATGTCTAATTCTATAGTCATATTCCATCTTAACTGTGCCAATGTTAAAGAAATTGGAGACACATTGTTGATTTCTTTAACAACTACTGATCTTCAGCAAGCAAATTAATTATATAATCCAAATTGCTCCAAATGTCTATAAGCTCAAAAAGAAAATACATTCTTGCAATTCTTGTGAGCTGTAAGGTTCAGCCCACTGGATATCATTGTATCTGACATTTCTACACTTTTTTTGTTGCTTTGTAGAGTGTAAATATTATGTTTAAGAAAAAATAGAATGTTAAAACCTCTGTATTATGAGATATTTGAAAGGCATATTTAAAAAATCATCCCCAGCACTCGGGAGGCAGAGGTAGGAGGATCACTGTGAGTTCGAGGCCACCCTGAGACTACATAGTGAATTCCAGGTCAGCCTGAGCTAGAGTGAGACCCTACCTCGAACCCCCCCCCCAAAAAAAATCATCAAATAAGGTTATTTATAAAACAAGCTGATTGCATGTAAAGACATAATAATTTAAAATAGTAGTATAAATCAAAGGCAGCACTCCATGTAAATATCTGACCTTAAATAGATACACAAACCTGGCCATCTGAAAAATAAGGCTAGGATCATTCCTTGCATTTAGAGTATCTGGAATATATAACGCAAAAGCTTAAGGGTATTGGGGTGTGGGGAGAAGACAAGGTAGCCAGTCACTTATTCAATATAGTCTATAGGATCTAAGGGATTCGGCAGAGAATGAGCCAACAGAATTCAGATTCAAAAAAGTAAAAGCATGAAGAGCTTTAAAGTTAAAGGAGGTATGTGATGGCTAGATGTAATGGTGCACACTTGAGGCTGAGTTCAAGGCCAGCCTAAGCTACATAGTAAGATGCTACCTCAAAGGTGGGCTGGGGAGGAAGAAGAAGAGAAATGTGATAAAACCAGCATGTCCTATTTAGCTCAGGCTGCCGTAACAAGAATCCTTTAATAGAATCAAGAATCCTTTACTAGAAATCAATCACACATTTTTTTCAAGTCTAGATTCCCAAGAAGTGCCAACAGAACGAGTTTCTGAAGGTGCTCCCCCTGGCCTTCAGACCACTACCTTCTCACAGTGTCCTCACACTTCGAAGAGAAAGAGGCTAAGTGATGTGGTGTTCCTTCTTATGAGGACATTCATCATCATGAAGGTTTCACCTTCCTCTAAACCCAATTATCTCCCCAAGGCTCCACTGGACTGAAGGATTAGGATTTCAACATGAATTCTGGTAGACATAACTCACTCGGTCCATACCATTCTACCCCACCACCCCCCAATTCCTAGCCTTCCTGTAGATGAAACACATTCATTATATCCCAAAAGTTATAACTTATCCCAACATCAACTCTAAAGCCCAAGATCTTCCTAATTATCATCTAAATCAGGTATGTGCAAGACTGAAGATACTACTCATCCTGAGGAAAAAAGTTATCTCCAACTTTGAACCTATGAAACCAGACAAGTTGGTGCTTCTAAAACACAATCATGGGACATTCATAGGATAAACATTCCCATTCCAAAATGGAAAAATGAGAGAGAGAGAGAGAGAGAGAGAGAGAGAGAGAGAGAGAGAGAAAGAAAAAAAGAAAGAAAGAATGAATATGAATGGGAATACTAGAGCCACTCACCTCTGTAAACAAACACCAGATGCATGCACCACTTTACATGGGTACTGGGGAATTGAACTGGAGATAATAGGCTTTACAAGCAGGCTCCTTCAACTGCTGAGCTATCTTCCTAGCCCTTCTAGTTCCTTTTTATTTAATAATTCAATTTATTTTTCAATTCACATTCCCTTCTGAATTTTACCATAGTCAGGGTGAAATAGGCAGTTGCTCCTTTAACACTTTGCTCATAAATCTCCTCAGTAACTAATTTTATTACTTTCCAAGTTTTACCTTTCACAAAACACTACAATAAGTGACCCAGGCTCTTTGCTGTTTTATAATAAAGATTACTTTTGCCAATGTCCAATCACATGCTCCTTATTTCTATCTGAAATCTCATCAGAATAGGCTGTGTCCGCTTTTCCATCACCCACCTCAACTATTCCAGTACCTACTTGTTAGCCAGCTCCAAAACTGCTTCTATCTGTGTAGGTATTGTTAAACCAGCAACCTACTCTCCATATTTAACCATACAGGATGGCTACCTTAACAGCAGAATGTTTCCTCTTGCAGTCCTAGAAGCTAGAAGGCGAAACTTAAGATGCCTGAAGGGTTAGTTTCTAGGATGGGTGCTCCTTCCTGATTCACTGTGTCTTCATGTGACAGGGAAAGACAACAAGTGCTCTGGAGTCTTGACACTGATCTTATCATTAGGGTCCCATTCTCATGACCTTTACTAAACCTGATTAGAAATGTAGTACATGCATGTGGGAGAGGGAACAGTTCATTACAAAGCCCAGCAGCCCAATATGCCTCTGCATTGGTAGCAGAAAAAGAGAGAAGAGCAGAACTACAAATGACTCTCTGGGTTGAGGTAGCATATACGAAAGGAATGCAAATTTTCAGTATGGCTATCTTGCACTCACTTCATTTCAGTAAGTTCAAGATTTAGCTATACAATCCTTCAAATTACTTGAATTAAAACAAAAATCAAACTTTAGTAAAAACATTATGAGAAAGACTTGGATTTTTTATAACTCTGAAGCAATTTTACAAAACAGATCAGACTAAGCATGATTCATTCTCTTCGAAACAGAACCCCATGACTGGCTCCACACTGCAAAACAAACAACTGTCAGTTGGGGCTAGGGAGAGAAGGGGCTAGAGTGGGGGAGGAAAATCACGAAATGGAATTATGACAAGGCCAAGACAATTAACTACCATTGAGACCTAAATGCTTAATGGATTTAAAAGTCATTAGAACAGCCAGACATGCTGTAGCTTAAGCAAGAAATACGGTGATGCTCTGGTGTGAAGATGACAAGGAGGCAAAATGATCTTTATGGGCTTTTCCACTATTAAATCCTCTGCATCTCTGCAAGGATATGATAGTACTTTCTGAAAATCATGTGCTATTTCTAGATAAATATGTTGGGTCTATTCTGTAACTAAGGAAGGGAAAGGTGTGCCAACTTCAAGTGCCTAGAAAGAAGAAATGAAATAGTTGAGCTTGCATCATTAACTTCAGTGAACTCTGAGAGGGCTACCTAGAGGCCGGAGAGGAGAGCAAACGAAGGCTCCAGGGAAAAAGTAGTAAAAGACTTCAGATAATGTTAGAGGAAAGAACTAAGTAAATTTAGTAAGGAAGGACAGAGTGTTCCAGCTGAGGAAAAAGAAACCCAATTCACCCAAGTTTCTCAGAAATGGAAGGGATGAAAAGAGATATTATGTCAGGAAATTGAAAGGGAAAAGAGGAAAAGAAATACATAGGAAGTTAACAAGAAGTAAAAAATCAAGAATACTAGCTGGCATTGAAAAAGGCCTTCACATTTTAAAGATAATATCAGTTTATTCAATCGCCAGCACAGGGCCTGGCATATGCACACTAAACACTTGCACAGTAAAACAATGCTACTCAATGCCCACAATAACCCTGGGGCTGAGCAGTACAGAACCCAAAATGAAGATGATGACATATAAGATATTGAAATACTATAAAATCTTTAAGTACAACAACAACAACAAGCCTAAAATCTAAAATGTGAGAGAGGCTAGTCACAATTTAGAACAGGGAAGACCTTGAGATCTGTGAAGCTCATGGTATCATAAAATTATTCAGCTTGTATTTTTTTCAGGTGAAAGGATCATCAGTTTTTCATTGTTGTTGGTTTTGTTTGACTTGTGAAGTAGGGTAGACCAGGTTGGCCTCAAACTCACAGCAATTCTCTTGTCTCAGACTCTCAAGTGCTGGGATTACAGGTAAGAGTCATCATACCCAGAGTTTGGTCAGAGGTCTTCATAAGAATTATAACGTGAAAAAATTATAAAGTGAGAAAAGAATTATAAAATGAGCTGATATTGATGCATTACTATGCTAAATAATAACTTATTGTGAGAAAGGATTAGTGGGAGTATGATGGATGTTTATGTATCTTTTTTCTTATAATCAGTTTAAGAGATTAAAATGAAAATGAGGGCTAATTTTAGCATGCTATAAATTTGTGTACATTTCATACCCTTTGAATTGCTAACTTTTGAACCTAAGCATTATCTGTTTGATTTCACAGTACACACCTTAAAGACTTACAGTAACACCACTACTTTGTTATTTCCTTCATATTTGCCCCTTCAAAACAATTTTTTCATACATTCACTCATTTATGTTCCTAATGCTTCCAGCAAAGTTAGGAATACACCGAAGATATTTAATACCTTTGATCTTAAATTTTCTTAGCAACTGTTAAAGACACATTCATGTTGAGTATTTCACTAATATTGCCCTTTTAAACTGGAGAGTAAACAAAATAAATATCAGAAAAGTTTACTTTTTTTCTTTTTCAAATATTTTGTATTTGAGAGAGTTAGAAAGAGGCAGATACGAGACTAGGCACAGCAGGGCCTCTAGCCAGTGCGCAGGAGCTCTAGATGACCGCACCCCTACTTGCAGGAGCATCTGGCTTTACTAAGGTACTTGGGGCCGGAGCTCGGGGTTTGTCTGAACACCTTCTAAGCGCACACACACTGTACCACTGTTGTGCAACACCGGTAAGACGGCCTAACCTGAAGCTCCAGAAGTTTAAGTCAACAGAAAGAAAATCCGAAACAAGGACAGCGGGCTTGGAACCCACTGAAGCTCGGGGTTTTTCATGTTCAACGCCAAAACTAAGGGCACAGCCTTCAGACCTGACATGGAACGGAAACACTCCAGGTATTATACGTTGGATGACTTCACTTTTAAGTCACTTCGAATCATGACTACGACCCCCCCCCCAACACAGCCCAAGAACCGCTACCCCCGGCGGGTGACTTCCGGTCCCAGGGGCAAGCAGCCGGGCACCACTGCACCGGGGAACTTGGGAGAGTCACCCGGGGGCGGCAGCGCGGCGGGGAGAAGGGCCGCGCCCCGCCGCCCTCTTACCAGCGGGAGCAGCAAGCAGCCCAGCAGGGCGGCCGCGGGAGCCGACAGCCGCCCCCGAGGCCCCATGCTGGTGGGCGCGAGTGTGGCGGGCGGGGGCCGAGAGCCGTGAGGGGCCGCGGGCTCGCGCACTTCCGCTTCCGGCGCCGCCCGGCGCGCACTTCCGGTCAGGGCCCACGTGACCCCAGCGGGCCGGGCTCTCCCTAGCGGCTGCCCCCCTCCCTGTCCCCGCAGAGTTGAGGAATGGTCTTGGTGAGAATATATGTAAATCAGACCATGGCGCTCTCCGGAACGCTGGAAGCAAAATCCAAAGTCCATTCTTAAGTTTCCTTAGTTTGACTCCTGCTTCCCTCTGTCCCTGTCTTCACTGTCTCCCTGTCCTTCGAGACACACAGGCCTTCCGCCCCAATGCCGCTCTTCCTCTCGTTAAGGCCTTTCATGCGGAAACAACTCAAGACTCGTTGCCATTCATTGACCGATGTCAATGTCAGTTCCCTGACATAACTCAGGTAGCCCTGTAGTTACTTTTACAGCATGATTTATTTTTAGTCTCTTGCTAGCTTTTATTTTCTTCTTCTTGAGTTTATTGTGTTACCTTCCACTTGATGGAAGGGAGTGTTGTGAACTAAGGTTCCAGAAAAGTGCTTCCCAAGCTTACTTGGAACAAGGCTGAATAGATTCATAGGACGTTTGTGATCATGGAGACATGGAACATTGCAGGATCACAGTCTAATTATTCTGGTCTACCTTTAGCCCCTTAATAGCCATTTATTGCCCACTTCTGTGTTTGACCTAACATTCTGTGACTGGCAGGTGACCAGGTGAAACATTTGGGGAATGTCCTAACAGACCACCAGCTTTCAGTACTGAAAGGTTTTACAGAGTATAATTAGGGGCTGGAGAAAAGGTTCAGTGGTTAAGGTGCTTGCCTGCAAAGCAGAAGGACCCTAGTTCAATTCCCCAGTACCCATGTAAAGCCAGATGCACAAGATGCACAAGATGACACATGAGCCTGAAGTACCTTCGAAGAGGCTATAGGCCCTGGTGCACACATTCTCTCCCTCCCTCCTTTTCACTCTCTCAGATAAATAAAATGTTTTAGAAAAGAATATAATTAGATAACATCTGAAGCCTATAGCAGGGATCTCCCTGCTTTGCTATAACCTGCCTACCTGAGGTTTCCACCAATGCATTTGAAAAATGTGCTGCCTTATGACTTTTTGTTCTGTAACCATAAAACCTCCATGAAATTGTTAACACATTGGTTCACTGAATTTGGGGCAATGGTCACTCATATTTAGCTCTAGAAAAATTTGTCCCATCCCCTTTGAAGTGAGAGCTGTATGTTTTGCATTGGTAGAGTCCTTCCTTGCTTTATTATTATGTTATATCTTTAAGACTTAGAATATCTGGCATATACTAGGTCCTCAAATATTTGTTGAATGAACATTTAATACCAAACACTGAATAGGATAGTGTGTCCCTACTATACTAAAGTTCATGATGAGAGAAAGCATTCAGGATAAAGAGTGACCTTTTTGTTTGCCCAAAGTGCTGTGGAAGTAGAAAAGGAAAGTGTGATGGTTAGGTTTTGTTGTCAACTTGGATCCTTTTAATTATCTTGGGTGGGTCTCTGAGGATGTTTATAGGAAGGCAGCCTCTTAGCAAGGGGCAGGCTGTAAAGAAGCTCAAAGAAGCTAGAAGTAAACATCCTTTCCTGTGTGGGCAGTGCAGGAAGGAAATTCCAGAGACTCAGGAAGCCATTAAGTCTGGGGAAGGGTTATAAGACCCCAACCTAAGGCTATATAAAGGGGAAGAAATTCTCTTTAGCCTCCCCTTCCTGTTCCCTGTTCTGTGTGTGTAGTGTTGGTGATGGGTTTTTCTCTCTGCTTGGACCCGTGAAAGAGGGCTAGCCTCTTTGGTTGTTATGGAACTTCCCCTCAATCTGTAGTTTCAATAAATACTTTCCTCTCTCAAATTGTACCTGGTTTGAAGATTCATCCCAGCGGCATGTGGCTGGCTATGACAGAAAGTATATTTGGGGTACCATGAAAAAAAATCCAGCCTGAACTGTCTAGAAGTGCAAGGCAGTTTTAACTAGGCAAAGGACAGAAGAGGGGGCATCGCTTTCAGGAGGATTGAGGCATCACTGCCAAAGCCAAGGGTGGCATTGGGGGAACTACAAAATTCTAGCCTGACTGAAGGGATGAGTGGTGAAAATTTAAATGCAAGAAGAGGGCAGAGGCCAAATCACAAGTAGGTTGGATGTCTCAGGACTTTATGATTATCCTCTAAGTGGTGGAGATTCATGAATAATAAACAGAGCAATGACATACAATTTCTGTTTTGGAAGCTCTCTGGGATTGGTCAGGCAGCAGATGAATTGAAATGGGGCTAAAAGTAGAACTGAAGAGATAATCCACTATAGAAACAACCCAGGCAGGGCAGAGCGAGGGACAGTGTGGCAAAAGAAATGCAGAGGAAAAGATGACTTGAAAGATTTGTAGCAGATTTCAGTAACTGAGAGGAGAAGAGGTGTTGTGCCAGATTTCAGGGTCCCCAAGACCACCCAGGAGTCGAAGCGATGCAATCACATCAGGGTCTTTATTGCTAGCTCGAGCCAGGACTCTTTACCGACACAGAGGATCAGAGAGAAGAGCCCTGAGCCCAGAATTAACAGGGTTTTTATAGGTGTTTCAGCAGGGGTAGGGAGTTTTCAACTTGGCAGTTACATGATTGGTTGACATTTAAAAATCGTTTAACAAGCATAAAAATGTATTTTGACTATATGCATTGAGCTGATACCATAACATCTTGACCTCACACAGTGCTGTGTAAGTTAAAGAAATAGGTACAAGGGCAACATTTAAAACTGAGTACGTGGCAATCATATAGTTTCAAAGTCTCCAAACAACATACATGAGTCAAAATAACTTTTCAGAACACAAGCAATTTTCCAAAACATGCATATCAATTATTCCTGCACTTAGGTTGCCCTGCTCGTTGCCCAGGGCAACAGTCTAACCTAGTATAAACTATTCTCTGTCATATCTTCAAGGACTCCTTAGAGCAAGGTTTATTTTAAAATGGCTGTGCTTATGCTAAGACCATGTTATGCTTTATTGGGGTCTCATTCTCACAGAGACTGGAGAAGAAAAGGAATGATTTCCATGATCCTTCCCTGGGCCCTTCATTAACATGGATGCCACTGGAGAAGATGGATGGGTTAGGGAGGAGAAATACCTCCGTATGTGAGTTTGGAATGCTGTGAAACACTGAAGTGCGAATATATGTAGGATAATGATTATGTGGGTTGGTCAGAAGGTCAGGGACACAGTGAAGCCAGAACTCAGGTATCCTGCCTGTCAGCTCTGGACTCCTCACACTTTCTTGCTGCCTAGAACAAGTCAGGTTCCCCTTTAGGAAAATAGCCATGATAGACTAGAAGGATTTATCTCTAAATATTCCCTTCTGAAATGTTTATTCTTCTGGCCCATTGTACGTAAGTCTCTAAAGTAATCCTGGAGCTGTCTGAAGAGCTCTAGCTTTCCTGCCTAAGTTTTTATTCCTCTTGATTGGAAAAATTGTGTTTGCCTATGTTTTGGGTGCCTATGTTCCTTGGCAATCTCACTTTATTTTTGTAGGTTTTTCAGTTAAAAATGTTGATGGTTATACCTGCTCTGGCATACTTTTTCATACAGGAGACACTGATGAAGTTTTGGGAATGACCCTCAAAGAATTTGCAGGGTTAATTGCATAGAACAGTGATTCTCAATCATAGTTGCTTTTTAGAATTACATAGGGAATAGGAAAGGTTCTTGAATCCTGTTATCTCCCTTTCCTCACTGAAATCCTAGATATTATTGGTCTGGGTATACCTTACATCAGGAGTTTTTAAAGTTCCCAGGTCTAATGTACAACCAAGATCACAAAACCTTTGCTTAGTGATTCTCAAAGGGTGGCCTTGGACCAGGCCCTTGATATCATACTTTCAGCATCATCTGGAAACTTTAAGACCTACTGATTCAGCAACACTGAGGGTGGGCCCAGCCTCTGTTTTAATAAGCACTTATGCCTACTACCTCAAACAGTATTCTAAATTCAAAATAGATCTTAGCTCTCAATGGGAGAGCCAACATACATGATCTCAGAGAAAACCAGTGAAAAATCTTAGTAGCCTTTTGTTAGATGATGGGACACACAAAGGGAAAACTATAAAAGAAAGAAGCTCAGCAAAATCAAAACTTCTGCTTTTGATATTATTAAAAGAATAAAAAATCTACCTTAGTTTGTGAGAATGCATTTGTAAAAAAAAATACATCCAACAAAAAACTTGAATACAGGATATATAAGGAATTCATAACTGTAGCAAAAGACCAGAAATAAAGTCTTTGAACAGATAATTCACTGAAGGTGTAAGTGTGACAAATAAGCATATAGAGAGATACCCAACACCATTGGTCACTGGAGAAATGCACAAGCATCACACACATGAAACAATGGTAAAATGGACATGGCTGATGTTGCCAAATGTTGGCTATGATTTGGAGGAAACAGAATTCTGGTGGAAATGTAAAACAGCATAACTACTTTAAAAAACTGGCAGTTCCTTGAATATATACCCATAATATACAATATGGCTATTTATTTCTCATTGTTTCCTCAAGAGAAATTTGTAATGGTCCTGAGCTATAAACAATCTTCTATAGTTTGGATGTGGTCTTACTTCAAAGGCTCATGTGTTTGGAGACTTGGTCCTCAGTGGAGTAGTGCTGAGGTGCTAGGATCTGTAACAGGGGAGACTGTAGAAGGTTACTAGGTCATTGAAGATGTGCCCTCAAGTGGAAACGAAAGTAGTTCTTGTGAAATCCCTGAATAGTTCTCCCAAGAAAGTTGTTAAAACAGAATGAACCAGGCGTGGTGGCGCACGCCTTTAATCCCAGCACTTGGGAGGCAGAGGTAGGAGGATTTACATGAGTTCAAGGCCACCCTGAGACTACATAGTGAATTCCAGGTCAGCCTGGACTACAGTGAGACCCTACCCCAAAAAACAAAAAGCAAAAAAGAAAAAAAAAACCAGAATAAACCCAGCCACAATCCAACCTCTTTCGGTTCCTTTATGGTCCTGGGATCTGTTCGTTGTACACAAGCTCCTTCTATGATACCATTTTCCATGAAGTCTTCATCAGAGTTGAGCTGATGCCTACACCACACCCTGGAACTTGAATAAATTTCTTTTTTATATTTTTATTTATTTTGCAAGAAGAGAGACAGACAGAAAGAATGGGCATGCCAGGGCCTCTGGCCCTGTAAACAGACTCCAGATGCATGTGCCACTTTGTGTGTCTGGCTTTACATGGATACTGGGGAATCCAACTCAGATTATTAGGCTTTGTAGGCAAGTGCCTTAACTGCTAAGCCATCTCTCAAGCGCTAAATTTCATTTTTAACAAAGTTACCCAGACTTAGTTATTTCATTATAATAATGGAAAACAAATACTTGCTATAAGTATCCACTAAAAAGGGAAAGAAAATGTTGTAGATAGATATGAGGAATATTACTCAGCAATATAGCAGGATAAACCACTGATGTACATAACAATGTAACTCAAAACCATTCATCTGAGTAAAGCAAGCCAGATCCCCCCACCCCATCACAGGGTATTTACTATGATTCCATTTATGTAACCCATAAAATTCATTGTTAATGACAGTAACCAAAAGCAAATGAATGGTTCACTAGGGATATGTAGAGTGAGGGATGGGAAACACGGATGTATAGCAAAATTGAGGGGATGATGAAAATACTTGCTATGTTGACTGGGGTGGATTTGGCACAAATGTATACTTACATAAACACTAATCAAATAGCAAGTTTTAAGGGTTGAGGATGCAGCTCAGTGGGAGAGCACTTGCCTAGCATGCATAGGACTCTGGGTTTGATGCCTGGAATCAAAAAGAACAAGATAAAATAAATTGTGGGCTTTAAATGTGTGCCAACTGTTGTAGGCTAATTATACCTCAATAAAACTACGGAACAAACAAAAACAAGACAATAAATGGTACTGCAAAAGGCACTTTGCCCAGACTTCATCATCAAAGGATAGTAAGATTCTAATTCAATCTGGAGTAGGGCCAGATATGTGCTCGAAGATAATCCTTCCTCAATACTGAGTATCTGGGACTGCAGATGCATGCCATCATGCCCAGCTTTCACGACATTTTAAAGTCTCCCTAGGTGATTCTGTTGGGCATCTAGAGTTGGAAACTACCAGCATTGAGAAACCAGCTCCTTATGACTGACTATAGAGAATGTCTATGCATTTTCAGCCAAGGAGGCTATGAAGATCTCATTTTTTTCCTCTTTCCTGTAAAAGTGGGGGAAAGTATATTAACTATTGTTTTAAAATTAATTTTTATTTAATTATTTATTTGTGTGTATGTATGTATGTGCATGTATGTGCCATGAGATGCAGGTAGAGGCCAGAGGAAGTGTGTTCTCCACCTTCTTTGAGAGATAGGGTCTCTTGTTACTGCAAATGAGTATGGTCCATGAATGGCTTTACCTGGGTGCCGTGGAATTGAAACTGAGCCAGCAGGCTTTGCAAACTAGCACCTTAACTGCCAAAACATCTCCTTGGTCTCCTTTTAAAAATTTTAATTAACAATATTTGAATGTATTTGTGGGATACATTATGCTATTTCACTACATATATACATGTGGAATAATCTATCAGGTCGATTTGCATATCCATTACCTCAAATATTTGTCATTTATTTGTGGTGAAAACGTAAAAAAATCCATTAACTATTTAAAAAATATTTTATTTATTTATGAGTAGAGTTAGAAAATATGGGCATGCTAGGGCCTCCTGCCACTGCAAATGAACTTGAGATACATGTACCACTTTGTGCATCTGGCTTTACCCAGATTGAACCCAGGCCAGCAGAATTTGCAAGCAAATGCCTTTAATGGCTGGGACATTTCCCCAGCCCCTCTTTTAGCTACCTTGAAATATACATCTTTACTGACTGTAGTTACTGTACTGTGCAATATATCAGCAAATCTAATTCCTTCTATCATACCAGACTCTCTATCCATCCCCCACCACTCTGTCCTCTGGAAACCACTATTCAATTTTCTGTTTCTATGAGTTGACTTTTAGATTTTATATGTAATTGAAAACATGTGCTGTTTTCTTTCTGTGCCTGGTTTCTTCACTTCATACAATATCTTGTAGGTTCATCCATGTCACAATGACATAACTTTTCCTTTGTAAAAGATGACTTGATATCTACTATCTGTGTAGCATACCTTAAGATGTGATCACCTGTGATGGACACTGTGATAACACATATAATTTTAAATTTAGGTTCTGCATATGACATAAATTATGTGGCATTTATCTTTCTGAGACTGGCTCATTTTGCTTAACTTAATGATATCCAGTTACATTGCTTTTCCTCAAAATGTTAGAATTTCATAATATACAAAATTTCATTGTGTACATTACCACGTTTTCTTTATCCATCTGTGCTGGTTAAGTTTTGTTGTCAATTTGACCTTTTTAATTATCTTGGGTAGGTCTCTGAGGATGTTTACAAGAAGGCAGCCTCTCAGCAAGTGGCAGGATGTAAAGAAGCTCAAAGAAGCTGGAAGTAAACATCCTTTCCTGTGTGGGCAGTGCAGGAAGGATATTCCAGAGACTCAGGAAGCCATTAAGTCTGGGGAAGGGTTGTAAGACCCACCCTAAGCCTATATAAAAGAGAAGAAATTCTCTCCTTTGCCCTCCTGCTTGTTCCCTGTTCTGTGTGTGTGGTGTAGGTGATGAGTTTTTCTCTCTCCTCAGACCTGTGAAAGAGGGCCAGCCTCTTTTGCTGTTACGGAACTTCCCCTCAATCTGTAGTTTCAATAAATACTTTCCTCCCCCAAATTGTGCCTGGTTTGAAGATTTATCCCAGTGGTGTGTGGCTGACTACGACACCATCTGTTTATGGAATCTAGACTGCTTCCATTTCCTGGTCATTGTGAGTTGTACAGCAATGAATATGGATTTGTAAGTATCTGTGTAATATGTTAACAGAATTCTTCAAATATAGACCCAAACGTGGTATAGCTGGATCCGATGGCAGTTCTCTTTCCAGGTTTTTTGAGGAACCTCCAAACTGATTTCCATAGTGGCTGTGTCGGTGTGGATGCTCACAGGCAGTGAAGCAGGGTTCCTCTTTTTCCCCATCCTCTTCAACATTGTTGTCATTTGTCCTCTTGGTGCAGCCATTCTGATTAAGGTGAAACTTAACCTTAATTAGTTTAATTCACATTTTAAAATATATTTTATTTATTTATTTGCAAGCAGAGAGAGAAATAGAGAGACAGACAGAGAGAATGGGTATGCCAGGGCCTCCAGCCACTGCAAACGAACTCCAGAAGCATGTGCCACTTTGTGTAACTGACTTTATGTGGGAACTAGGGAGTCAAATTTGTGTTAGACTCTGCAGGCAAGCATCTTAACCACTAAGCCATCTCTCCAGTCCTAGTTCACATAAAAAAATCTTTATTGTCAATAATTAGAAACATTGTATGAGCAAATTTTGTGGTGGTATCCTCATTTCCCTCCTCCCTGTCCCCAACCCACTGAGGACCCTCTTCAGTTGGCAAACTGGATCTGTCCATGGAGTAGGGGATTATAAAATTCACATTTTTTAATGGCTGATAAAGTTTAATGTCACATGGTGTTCACCCACAGCCAACAACTCTGTGAGATAAAGTCTTGGAGAGAACTCAGACGAACAATATAGCATTCTCTAATGGCAGGAATCTTAACCTGGCTCCATCATGAAGTCTCCTTGGTCTCATTCTTTGCAGAGGAGCCGAGTCAAAATTCACATTTTTTTTTTTTTTTGGTTTTTTGAGGTAGGGTCTCGCTCTAGTCCAGGCTGACCTGGAATTCACTATGTAGTCTCAGGGTGGCCTTGAACTCATGATGATCCTCCTACCTCTGCCTCCTGAGTGCTGGGATTAAAGGCATGCACCACCACGCCTGCCTAAAATTCACATTTTAAAAAAATATTTTATTTATTTATTAGAGAGAGAGAGAGAGAGAGAGAGAGAGAGAGAGAGAGAGAGAGAGAATGGGCGCATCAGGGCCTCCAGCCCCTGCAAATGAACTCCAGACACATGCGCCCTCTTGTGTATCTGGCTTTACATGGGCACTGGGGAACCCAACTTAGGTCCTTCTGTGTCACAGGCAAACGCCTTAACCACTAATCCGTCTCTTCAGCCCAAAATTCACATTTTTTGATGGTTAAGGATGTTGAATACTTTTTCATATATTATTGGCCATTTGAGAACTATCTGTTTAGTTCTTTAGCCCATTTATTGATTGAATGGTTTGGGGAGTTTAATTTTGATAGTTCTTTATATAGTCCAGATATGAATGTTATCTTATGTGTAGTTGTCAAAGACCTTTTTCCATTTCTGGAGGCTGTTTCTCTGATGATTGTTGCCTTTGCTGTGAAGAACCTGTTTTGTTTAGTGTACTCCTGTTTGTTAATTCTAAGATTATTTCCTGAGCTATTAGATTCTTGTTCAGAAAATCCTTGCCTGTGCTCTTCTGGCCACTTTGGTTGTTCATATAGAGCACACATCTTTTGACATACTGATCTCAGCTTTGACAGAGTTCAGAAATAGGACTGTCTTATTTCCCTGGTTTTTATCAAGTGATTATGTTGTTGGGATTGTGTATTTGTGTCTGTATCTAATCTGAATACAACTGTTATGAGACAATAAGCTCGTTACTTTTTCAGTGAGAATGAACATGTTTACCACTCAGTCCCAGTAATTATTTTGTTGCTTTATGAAAGGGCAGCTCAGAATTTCCTGGCACTGCTTTGTGGCAGAGGCTGTCTGGCTTGGGTTAAATGCTTTAAACACTTTCGTCTCTGACACCTATTTATGAGGGATTTCTCCTTGAGCAGAACATAAGACTTGAATGGCTCTCAGCTGTGACTGAGAGGGGAGACAAGCTGCTGAGTGCTGTTGTCACTGTTTTGTATTTTCACCTACTCACATATTTTTTTTTGCTGCTTCTTACAGATTGTCCCCCGTTGGCATTGAATCAATGAACAGTAGATATTTCCTTCATAAGAGGTTCATTGAAATGTTAACTCGGTCACAGAGAGTTCACGTACTGTAGGTGGCAGGTGGCATGTTACCCTAGACCACAATTCAGGTTTTGGTAGACCTTGGTTAGGAAAGGCCTAGCTTTGAATAAGGGAACTTCTTGAATGAAAAGCTATGAATCGCTTAATAATGTCTTACAAACTATATTTTCTTTGTCTTTAGTTTTATTGAGATAGGATCTTACTCTGTAGCTCAGCCTAGCCCAGAACTCCTCTGTAGCTGAGCTAGCCTTTAACTCTTGGCAATTCTCCTGCTTTGCCTTCTGAGTGAAGATTACAATCATGAGCCACCATGCCCAGCTGTTTTTTTGTTTTGTTTTGTTTGTTTTTAAGCCGGCATTCACTGCTTTGTTAAGGACCTTGTATATATTCACTTATTTACTTCATTTACGTGAATTTTTGTGAAGTAAATCATTACTTCTCAATTTTCAGATTAGAAACTTGAGAGGGAAATGATTCTGACAGAATCTTCCTGGAGGATGGAGAGCAGGAGTTAGGTGCAGACATTTGTAGCCTATGTGTATAACTTAGGTCTCAATGAACAAACTGAGAAGCTTTGGACAATAATTAACCAAACCATGGTGTGAATATTAATACTTTTAAGCTTGACTAAGTTACTTTTGAAGTATTTTCTAAAGCTTAAATTTGTCATAATACAATGTTCTGAGGAATAGCATGATCTAATTTTAAACAAAATAACTTTGAATTATTCTTTATGCCCTATCTCCTTCCTCGATTTTGAATTTTAATTTGCTCAAAAAGTTCAAGAGTTAGCTGCCGGGGATACAACTTAGTAGTAGAGCACTTGTCTAGCATACATGAGGCTCTGTGTTTGATCGACAGCCACACAAACATGCTGAAACACACACACATATATCCATTAATTGCAAGGAAAGAGAAATGCAATGTTCAGATTTAATATTAAGAGGATTTTTCAGTCATAGAGATTACATACACAGGGCTGGAGAGATATCTCAGCGGTTAAGGCACTTGCCTCCAGTGCCTAAGGCCCCAGGTTCAATTTCCCAGTATCCACATAAGCCAGACCCACAAGGTGGTAGCTCTGGTGTGTTTTCTCTCTCTCTCTCTCTCTCTCTCTCTCTCTCTGTATCTGCTTGAAAATGAATAAATAAAATATAAAATAAAGATTACATACACATACACACCATATTTTAAAGTTAGATACCTTTAGATAAACAGTTTTAGTTCACTGAGTACCTAATAACAGCATGAACCCACTTCCTGACCCTGTGTTGTATTTCTACACAAGCAATAATAAATGTAACCTGATATATGCATAAGATAATATTATAGAGATTCAATAGAGAGGCCTATATTTCCTTTTGTGTGAGTAAGTTATTGTAAAATAGTTTCTAAAGACATAACCTGCTGTAGGCTCAGATTCTATTGATCTTGGTGTCAAAACATACTGAGGAGCTAATCTCTACAAAAATCAGTGTGGTTGCAAGGGGCACTTACTGATTTTAGATTTTGCTGAAAAAGAAAAGCCAAAATTGATTAGGCATAGAAGATTGATTCACATATTACCCAACCCAACTCCCCCCCCCATCTCTACAGGAATTGACATGGTTTTCCTGGACAAGCACTACAAGAATTAACTGTTGGCATGTTGAGACGACTCTGGGCTTTTAAAACCAAGGATACGTATTTATGGGAGTCTCCAAATTAATAACCTATCACCAAAGGAAGTAAATGCAGTCAGGGCATTTTAACAGACAGGGATACTTTTTGGTAACAATGTTAACCAATAGTGTACTTCATGACATTTCTTCTTTATTTCATTAGGAGTCTATGGACTAATGTCTGCACAGAATATTTGGCTAATAGTACAGCTCAAATTGTAGCTCCTGTCAGGTTTGGTGGCACATATCTTTAATC
Organism: Zapus hudsonius; assembly: GCA_004024765.1. Taxonomy (NCBI): domain Eukaryota; kingdom Metazoa; phylum Chordata; class Mammalia; order Rodentia; family Dipodidae; genus Zapus; species Zapus hudsonius. The sequence goes on along the minus strand of PVHP010008563.1, from coordinate 8,483 downwards.
CAAGTACTCAGGAGGCAGAGGTAGGAGGATCACTGTGAGTTTGAAGTCAGCCCGAAAATATTTAGTGAACTCCAGGTCAGTTTTGGCTAGAGTGAGACCCTACCTCAAAAAAAAATGTAGCTCCTATTACATGTAAAGTGAATAAATATTATTTTTATAATAAACCAATGTTCTTCCCTGCCTCCCACTTATAATACCAATTTATTTTTTTTTAAAAAGAGTAGTCATTTTGTGTTTACTTTAAGACAGAGTTTTGGGCTGGAGAGATGGCTCAGCGGTTAAGGCACTTGCCTCCAGTGCCTAAGGCCCCCGGTTCAATTCCCCAGTACCCACATAAGCCAGACCCACAAGGTGGTGGCCCTGGTGCTCTCTCTCTCTCTCTCTCTCTCTCTCTCTCTCTCTCTCTCTCTCTCTCTTTCTCTCTCTCTCACTCTCTCTCTCTCTCTGCTTGAAAATGAATAAATAAAATATAAAAAAAGAATACCAAACAAACAACTAGAAGCCAAAATTAACCTTAAAAAAAAAAGACAGTAAAAGAAATAAAAACAACAACAACAACAAAAAAAAAGACAGGGTTTTGCTGTGTAGCTCAGGCTTGACTGGAACTCACTATATAACCCTATTCTGGAGTTCACAATCCTCCGTCGTCAGCTTCACAAGGGTTGGGATGAATTATCTTAAATCAGTATTATCAACCGTCTGATTTGGCAGGAATATTACCTTCATAATAATGTGCAAGCTGACTTCCCTCAAGTTCTTTCCTGAAAATACAAAGTATATCATTATGTTTTCTCATTAACAAGCCTTGATATTATTAGCTGCCTTCTCCTTTTTCTCATTTATCATTAACCTACATGTGGCATTCTGTGTCAGGTGCTCATGCCAGAGATCTGGATGATAGGGCTGTGTGGTATGACCAGCCTAGTCAGGCATTAGTGTGTGGTCTGGTCAATGAGGGCAATCAGTCATTTCCAGTCATTTGGGTCAGCTGAGATGGGAACATCAGTTTAAGTGAAAGTGTATTCATGGAGGTGACCCACCATCACGAGACGTAGACTTAAAAACATGAGTTTAAAATTCAATAACAAAAGAGTGGAGCTCAGGAAGTAGGGAGGAGAAGTATTTTACAACTTGTGAGCAGAATATGTTCTTTAAATATTTGAAGATTGGGAAATGTGAGGTTGGAAGTGTGTGTTTTGATGAGTGTTCACAAACTGAACACCTCAGGCATGACCAGCACCCACTCAAGAAACAACATTCTGGGGAGAGAGTCAGCTCAGTTGTAGAGCACTTGAGTGGGGCCCTGAGTTCAACCACACGTATAATACAAGAAAAGAAAAGAAAGAAAAAAGAAACTGTATGATTAGCTAGCATTTGCTCCAAAGAATAACTGGTTTCTGACTTCTATCAATACATCAACTTTACATTAAAAGAATTATATGGCTCATATAGATCTTGCTTCTCTTTCAACATTATTTTTGTGAAATTCATCTATAATGCTGTCTAGAATTGTAGATTAGGGATTTCCAGGAAGCTGAATAATATTTCATTTTATGAATATACTACAATTTGTTGTTCAGTGCTGAAGAACTTTTTGATGAATTTCTATTTTGGTTAACACCAAAATAAGTAGCACATATTTTATAGTACAAAAAACCCTTTATTTTTCCATTCTTCAGTTATTCATTTCCAAGGCCTCCCACTGCCTGGAGCCCTGAGGTAGTTTGGGGAGCACAATAGCCCTCATTTTCTCAGACAATCCGTGTTGATTTCCACCCTCTTCTCCCGGAACTCTAGTTGCTTCAGAGCTCAGGGTGACCTAACGCTGCTAGGGCTCCGACCTTCTTGTCAAGCCTGGGACAGAAGCCGTTCTGCTTCGTTTTGCAGCCAGGAACCTGAATCCTGTTCTTTCTACCACATTGACACTTTGAATTGTTTCCGGGTTTTGGTAATGGTTTGACTCTCTGGATTTTGAGGACAAAGTTTCTCACCAGCATACAAAGGTTTGCTCATATAGATCTATCTGCTGCAGTTTAAGATCTCGGGGCAGAAGATGGCACATGGCCTTCCTTTAGACTCCCTTCCCAGAGCCAGGCAGCCTTCTGACAGGACACTGAAGCCAAGACGAGACTCCCAAGTCCCTAGACTACGAAGCTTCATATGTTGGTGGAAGGCGATTGCAGGTTCTCAGGTGAGGGTACTGTGTGTGGTGGAAGCAGGTGCATGACTGGGAAGATGGCCGTCCTGGAGCTGTGGGTTTAAAACAATAGTGGAAATGAAAGTTCCAGAGAGGTAGTTCTCTGGGAAGTCAAAGGGTCCAGGCCCAGAATGTCAGTACAGATGAATGAGGTTACCTGGAAAATGGGCGCGATGGGCACGGCACAGACTGCACAAAATGGCACAGCTGGCTGTCTCACTTAGAAGCCTAGGATTTCATATTGGGGTTGAAGACACTATCTGGAACATGGTGTTAGGGTTTTTAAAAAAGCCAAACTTCAGAGTCTTAATAGCACCCTTTTTTTTTTTTTTTAAATAAAAAGGCCTGTCACATGCACTGTGTGGCCCTCCTGAAACTCAAGGTTACCTGTCCCATTGAGATCAGTGACTTTCCCAACCATGACTCCACCAAGTCAGAACTGCTTGTAGGACTTGCTTGGTGTCTGTGCATCTGTCACAGAGCCCAGGGGCTTTGGAATAGTTAAGATAAATGGTCCCAATTATTTTAAAGTGCTATTTTACTGGGATTTAAGAGCTAATATAAGACCTTGTCTTGCATCATTTCCTACGTCAGGGGGACTGTGGAAAGGTGTGGACCTGTGACGTGTTTTGCTGTAGATCAGTGATCATAAGGGAAACTTGGACGGTAGGCAGACCTCCAAGCCCAGGGCAGGCTTGGCTGCAGTTCCCTCGTTGGGGATAAAATTTCACATAGTAAGCACATGCTTCCCTCATTTTAAGATGCCTTTCTTGGGATCTGTTTTAGTCCTTAATTTTGTTGAAATTGTTTTCCTCTTCCTCTTAAAAAGTAAGCCCCAAAATCTTGTTTATTGGATGTTGCATCACTAAAGAGTTTCTTCTTCTTCTTCTTCTTCTTCTTCTTCTTCTTCTTCTTCTTCTTCTTCTTCTTCTTCTTCTTCTTCTTCTTGCTATGGGCCATTCACACAGGTGAAAACATGAAACAGTTGGTTTTAGTGTGTCTATAACTTTGCTGTAGAGCAAACTAATTTTTACAAGTTTTCATCCTAAATCTCAAATCATGTGATTAAGAATTTGCTTGTTTATGACCTGGTTGTGACTCTTTATTAATAAAAGCTAATGGAAAAAGTTTCTTTAATGAATCTATTTATTTTTATTTTACACTAATGAGGCTAGGAGGAGGATTGCTGCAAGTTAAAGGCAGCCTAAGCTAGAGGAAAACCTTCTCTCAACCATCTTCCTCACAAAGAGAAAAAAGGGGGGAAACGAGGGAAGGGAAGAAAAGAAAAACTGAGGAGAAATCAGTATGACCAAGTCCTGTTTCTGTAATTGCTAAATTCACTACATATTATCTTGTAAAAAATGTGTTCAATAAAAACCATGTCTGCTCTGCACTGAGCACTGGGGACAGTATAGACAGGAGTGAGATGCCGCCTCTCCTGCAGTCTCCTGGGCACAATAAGGTAGCAGGCAATGCCTAGGCACTTCGCCTGGGGACTGTGGAGAAGGGGCTGTCTGAGTTGAGACCCAAAGCAGTAAAGAGAGTTGGGGGACAGCAGGTGTTCCAGGAAGTGAGAACACAATGTTACAAACCCAGGAGGTGAGGGAGAGCTAGCTGGGTTCTACAACAAGACCAGTTCAATCTGATTGGAACTCTTAGTGACGTAGCAGGAACTGGGTCAAGATTTTACAAGTTTCTGGTGCACTTGTAAAATCTTGCCTAGAGATGAGCCAGCTCCGGTTCTCTATGTTATCTGGGAAGAAACCGAGGAAAAGTATATGTGTAGAAAGGTTCTTGGTTTTTCCTATCTACATTTCTCTACCTTATTTTGAATCATAGGTTGGTTTCTTTTCTTTCTCTGACCCAAAATACTCTTTCAAATCCCAGTGGGGGAATGGGATATACACAGATTGGGACTGGACTGGACTATCCTGATGATAAGATTCACTTAGTACATTAATTAAAAATATACATTGTCAGGGGCTGGAGACAAGGCTCAGAGGTTAAAGGCACTTGCTTGCAAAACCTGATGTCCTGGGTTCGATTCCCAAGTACCCACATAAGGCCAGATGCACAAAGTGGCACATACATCTGGAGTTTGTTTGCAGTGGCAAGAGATCCTGGTGTACCCATTCTCTCTGTCTATCTACCCATTATAGATCTATCTGCCTCTCTGTGCTTACAAATAAATTAATGAAATTATATATATATATATATATATATATATATATAATTTTCTGTTTCTATTTCAGGTCATCTTAATCAAAATAGAGAGTTGGGGGTGTAGTTTAGTGTAGAGTGTGTGCAAGGGCCCTAGGTTCAGTTCCAGCAAGGAGAAAAGGGAAATGCCAGGAAGAGCATATCCAAATCACCATTCAAAGGACTTTCTCAAGCACTTCTTCCATTAAGGATCAATGTTCCAACATTTAATTGATAGATACAGGAACATACATACATTTTGTATTTAGTATGTTATATATATATTTTTAATTCTTGGAAAGTGATGTGGTAAAAAATGGAGAAATATGCTCAAAGGTCAGAGAATATGGCTCATCTCTAGGCAGGAGGAGGGGACCTTTTGACTGCATTTCCTTGTTAGTTACTGATTGACTTAGAATTTATAAAGTCATCAGACTGGTATCAGGACAGCTAAGAACATCTAAATTCTTAACCTGGTGACTCACTTTCTCATCCCTTTCCCCTAATTCTTCCTCTTCTCAACAAAAAAACCCAATTGCATCACTAGAAACTTGGCCCTTGGCAAGGGGGGAGGGAGTCAAAAAAGAGCTCTTTATTCTATGAGCCACAAAGTGAGCAGATGCCCCATCTGCCCTCTGCACTGTGAAGGCTCTTTGACCTGTTTAGTATTTTCCTCATAAGGCGATCATGAAGGGTCTGGGAGGCCCCTGTGAGCTCTTGAAGAACTTAATAGGAGCAATTATAATTTTTCACACGTCTTCTCAATCCCCGTGCTGCACTTAATTCCAAGCATTCAGTGGCCATCTTGGCTGATAGCTTCCATGTTGACCAGCACAGATGCCTGGAACTCCCGTCGCTGCAGAAGGTTCTGCTTTGGACTGAAAACCTTGTTAAAGTTAGCTTCAGACCAGCTTCCGTTGTTAGCCTTTGTGAAAGTGCATTTGCTCTAGCAGACCTGTGTCAAGGACACCTTGTACAGGAATTCTGGAGCCATTTGATTTCTGCTCAGATTGCACGGTTCTATTTCAGGACCTCATTTTCAAAAGCAGCTTTACACAAAACCTGTAATCTTCTCCAGAGACATCCTCCAGTTCATTTAGATACGTGCATAAGAAGTGAGTGGTCACTGATTATTACCTGGCTTTCTAACCTGTTGTTCTGAAAAGCAAGGATGGAGTTGATGTAAATTACTGGTCAAAAATGGCCCAAATTACAGACTAAACATTTTAATGCATTCATTTATTTATTTTCTGGTTGTTTTTAATGTTATGGATTTTCATGTTAAACAGTGATTCAATCTGAGATGGAAGTTCCTCAGAGTAAAGAAATAGAAAAACAGTTCCTTAATCATTTCTTTGAGATAGGATAAATTGTAGTGTTAATTCTGGCTTCTTCACCCAATTCTCCATCTCATGTCTCCACCATGAGTGTGTGTGAGGCCATTAAAGCTCAGTGGTCTGACCAGACACTTCCCCAGCTGGTTCTAGAAAGGAGAGGGAAAGGAAAGCAATTTGCTAAGCTGATCCAAGAAGGCAGCTACCCTGTGAAGTTCTTTCTTCCTATCTGTCTTATTTTCTTTTAAGAGTGGTGGATTTTGTGACAGGGTCTCATAGAGCTCAGGCTGGCCTTGAACTCACTATGTAGCCAAAGATGTCCTTGAATTCTTGATCCTCCTGCCTCTGCCTCCCAAGTTTGGAGTTACCGATGTGTACCACCACACCTAGCTACTCTGTGAGCTTCTAGGCTGGCTCATTTGGAGTAGGATAATTCACTAGCAGCTAAGAGCTCAGTCTATGGAATCTTTAGGGAAGCTTCTATGACCCCTGGGCCAGGATAAGGACAGATCCTTTGGGCCAACAAGCCCATTTGTCTCTTGGTGTTGTGTGTGGGTATTTGTCTGGTTGAGGAGGGTCTTAATAGCCAAGGGCAGCTTCAGACCTCTGCAACTTTCCTCACTACTCTTTCTCCTCCTTCCGAAGTCAAAACCAAAGGTTTTGCTGACTCAAGAAAGTCGGGATAACAATGCATGGTTTGCCCACTAAATAATGTAACTCATTATGGACAATAAATATTAAATTAAAAAAAAAAAGGAGACAGGTAGCTGAGCACCAGCAGTCTTCATTTCTGCTTCCTTATTGTGGACTGAATTTGACCAGCTTTGCTTCAAGCTCCTGCCACCATGCCTTCCCCACCATGATGGACTGTAAGCTGAAATAAACCCTTTCTCACTTCAAAAAAAAAAAAAAAAAAGAAGACCCCCCTCTGCCTTGCCCTCTGGGAAGATTCAGAAGGGGCTTTTTTAATGTTAAAATACAGATGACTAGTAAAGCTTAGTGTCTTCATGTCCCAGGAATAATTTTATGGAAATTGTGCCAGTTTCCTCATTGGATAAAGTCAGAAGACTAAAGTTCTAATTGTCTCTGCTAAGGATCTTTCTAGTGTTGCTTAAAAACAACACCATACTTAGACTTAGGGGTACTGTACATTCATGGTGTTTGTTTTGGACAGTCCTGTTTTATGCCTGTTTCCCTTGCATATTTATAACCGTGTTCCCTTTTACTTTCAAAGTATCTGATAATAAATCAACAAAACTTCCTGTGCATAGACAGTAGTACAAGGTGAGGATCTTCTCAGAATAGCTTCCTGGAGTTGATTTCTCCTAATACTTGCTATGCCTTTTCTCTCCCGAGCACTGCAAATAACACATGTACCCTTTTGTGCATCTGGCTTTTACATGGGTATTGGGGAATCAAACTCAGGCCAATGCCTGTAACTACTAAGCCATCTCTCCAGCCCATAATTTTATGTTTAAATAACCTTCTTTTTGTGTAGAAAAAATGTTCTTCTTCTGATTATTTCTTTTATTGAATTAGTTCCTTATACTGAAATTTTGACTGGATTGATTCCATTTGCTATTTCTAGATCTACTGTGACTTTTTTCTCACAGATTTTTGTCCGTGAGCATGCAATTAGAATTTGTTCCAATCTTGCCCTTAGGCTTTGTGTCTTATGGGAGATAAGGGCTCTGAGTACCTACCATCTGTGAAGTTCATGCCTAGTTCAGCCTAGAGGCAAACTGGAACACTAGTCCCTGACACTCACATGCATACAAATAGCATTTTAAGGGGAAGAAAGTCACAAAGTCATAATGTTCCTCAGAGCTGTACTAGAGCTATAAAAAACACATAACTTAGACATTGTTTAAGTTGGTCTAAGTTCCCTATGGGTATTATAAAAGTGTCTGTATTTTCATGTCGATTTTGAAATCAGGCAATTCTCTTCACTTGTAGCTCTTCTTAGCTATGTCACCTGTTCATCCTAGACTTGGCTTTGATAAAGAACAGAACATGCTTGATTGCAAAGCTTAATGGCCTCTGCCTAAAGGCTCGAGGACAGGCTGACTCTCGGTGTCCCTTAACTCTACACATGGGCGGGTTCCCAGGAGAGTGAGTGGATTTGTGCAAGCTCTGGCCCAATAACTCAAGCAAGGTCCTGGAGGTGCTCACTTAGAAGGACGAGATTTTCTTTGACTGTCCTGCAGAAAGGTTGTCATCAGTTGCTACTCACCTGATCTCTTTTCCCCTTTTGTTGTGTATGTTCTTTCTCTATTATTACAGACCTTGAGAACTCCTTTAATGGGTCGGTTTGAGGGCAGTCCGCTAGCTTTGGGGGATTTTTTGGGGAAAACTGTGAGATGAAGTGAGTTTGTAAATACAGTTTTGCAGCCTCTGATTTAGAATCTAGATTAGCCCGAATTAGAATCTAGATTAGCCCCTGTAAATTGGCTCAGGAAGTAACTACCTTGAAGGAAGCATTCATTCCCAGTAGGGTGGTGGTGGGCTTTTGGATTTGAAAGGAATCTGCAAAGGCTATCAATGAAGCCTAGATGTGAGCTTTTTCCTCTGGTGTGGTGGAGGGTGTTATAATGACATATTGTTTTGTTTTTGTGCGATGTGTTAGGATTCTTTAGTTTACTGTGTGACGTCTGCAGAGAATGATCTCAGATATTTCTTGATCTGGGAGAGGTAGAAGGAGAGAATGGGGCACGTACATGAGTTAGTCCTTTGCTCCAACCACTCATCACAAG
>PVHP010008562.1:0-52736 GCA_004024765.1 Zapus hudsonius | reverse complement strand
CTGAGACAGCTGAAAACAGCTCTACCACTGCTTGGCATAGATCCTAACGACTCTAGTCACTACCCTAGAGATACCTGCTCTTCCATGTTTATTACGGCTCTATTTACAATAGCTAGAAAATGGTACCAACCTAGATGTCCCTCCACTGTTGAATGGATCATGAAGATGTGGTTCATTTATACACTGGAGTACTATTCAGTGGTAAAGAAAAATGAAATTATGAACTCTGCAGGGAAATGGATGGATCTGGAAGGATCACACTAAGTAAGGTGACTCAGGCCCAGAAAGCCAAATGCTGCATATTCTCCCTAATATCATGGCACATCCAGTAGCCATAGATTCTTACTAGAAAAACTTCAGTGCCAGGGATGGGATACCTTCCAGTGAGCTGTTGGTCAGGGAGGTTCCTGAGGCCCCCAAAGCATTACAGACCATTGCCAAGGCTCTTGGTTGCTCACCAGAATGAGATGGTAACACCCTATTGCTGAAGATCACATGTGCTTGGGCTGCAGGTCACTGAGAAATCAAGCTGGAGCTGAGCTGGAAACCTCCTCCCTGTTAAACAAGCTGACAGAAAGCTGGTAAAATCTATGGCTTCATGCAGCCCTATGGGAGAGAGGTCATCAATGGTGGTGAACAGCACTCAACCTTGCAAGCCTTAAGACTGGCCAGCCAGGCCAAATGGGCCATCTGGGGCACTAGTGGCATGTCTGTTATGGGGGAAACCAACTGCTCTCTAATTGAACTGGAGGCCCGCTCTAAGGGAGGGAATGCATGCCTGGTACTGAAGACCTAGTCAAAAGCCTATGGTGGGGAGGTCATGAGCCCTAAGGGAGTAACACCTGCTGTTGTCTGACTAAATGCATATATTATGCCCACCAAACTGCCTTATAAGCACTTTTTAAAAACAAAATGAGCAAAGCCATATAATAATGCTCTCACTTTTGTCTAGAGAAGCTTCTCTTTTTCAGGTGGTGGTGACCACTGGGATAACTCATAAGACACCATAGTGCTGAGAAGAAATGACAGTTGAGTGTTCAGCACTGGGACATCTCTATCACATTTCCCGAGGCTCAGGGTCTATTGAGGAAGAGGTGGTGGAGAGATTGTAAGATCCAAAGGAAGGGTAGGACTGCTTACAACACAAACTTCCAGACATAAAATGGCCTTGATATTCATGAATTCGCAGTGCCTGATAATACCTACACATAATGGGAGGAAGAGATGATGTCACCAAAATAAAACAGAGACTGAGAGGGGAAAGAGACATGAGGGAGGTTTGGGGGGAATCATAATGGTTTATGGCCTATAATTATGGAAGTGATCAATAAAAATTTTTTTAAAAAGAATACTAACCTCTGAGCTGGGCGTGGTGGCACCCACCTTTAATCCTAGCACTAGGGATAGTTTCATACCTCTGCCTCCCAAGTGCTGGGATTAAAGTGTGCACCACCACAGTGGGCTTCTCTTAGCTTTGTTCTATGTGAAGGTGAAAGGCGTGTGCTCTCATCCCTTCCGTGTGTGTGTTCTGAACCTGTAGGCCTGGCTCTCATGTCTGTCTCCATGTATGCATGAGTCAGAGGCATTTTTTCCTGGAGAGTTCTCAGTGAAGGAGACTTTCTCCATCTCCCCTCCACCGTTTCCAGCTTGGCAGGAGGGGAATTCCCTTCTGGCATGAGTTTTCCAGCTATCCTTCTCCCTGGTCTCTAATTCTCCATAAAACAAACTTCACAATTCATAATTTACCCTTCTTGGAGTCTGTTTTTTCAATTTTTGCTAAAATCAGATAATCCAAAAGTTGGGGTTCCCAAGCCTGGTAATTCCTTCCTAGGCCCCGAATCCTGCATCACATGGAGTATGAAGGGCTCATTAACTGTGAGTGAGAAAGAAGGAGAGATGAAGAATCTAAAATTCTAGGTCAGGAGACTTTGGCATTTCTGGTTCCTTGGCTCCAGCAGCCATGACCCCCAGTGTCTTCCTTAGAGTTGCGAGTGTCCTTTGGATATCCTTTAGGGACAAGACAGCAAGAAAAGTCCCACCTTAGTGGTGAGCTTTCACTTTGCTTTTATTCTTGGGCTGATTTAGAACTGCAGTGCAAACTGCTTCCGAACCATTTGAATGTTGTTTGGGGGATTCACAGAGCCCCAAAGCTATAGATTGGAGGCTAATAGGGCATTGGGACCCCAGCCAGATCTTTCCTGGGAAGGGGCAGATGTCACCTGATCCACACAGAACTAAGTCTGCTCCTTAGGTCCTGGCCTCCCTACATCCCTCCCACTCCATCACCCACAGCAGGGACAACTTTATAAGCTAGTCCTTTGGGTACCAGTCCCCTAATGCAGCCATCACTGACCACACCTTAGGTGACATTCAGATTCTCAGAACAAGCTCATTTTTCCTTAGTGGTTCTTTTGGTGAGTAAGAACTTTCCCCCAAAGTATAAAGCCTTTATTTCATTTTCCCAGGAAATGTTTTTGGATTGCCCAGCAGCTGAAGAGCCCAAGAAAGCCCGGTGAAAAGGTATTAAGGGGATGGCTCGGTTGGTAGAGTGTACTACTTGCCTAGAATGCACAAAGCCCTGCGTTCCATCCCACACATAGCTCTGCACCACACAGTGAGGACACCCCGGGTCTTTGTCGGCTCTCTGCCACAGTCAACTGATAAAAATAAAGGTTTATTTTTGTCTATGATCTGCTGCTCTAGGCCTGTGTCAGGAAAAGAGTGTGATGGCTAAATTCTTGCTGGTAACATGACCAGATTGGAATCAAATGAGACACACTTCTTGGACGATTTTATGATGGTGTTTCCAGAAGGATTAATGGAGTGTGGAACCCCTTCCCGCAGAGTGGGCAGACCTACATGTCACAGTGTACATTGTAAAAATTCTGGATATTTCTACCTCACATACCTGCAGGAGGGCTTGAAACCCTCCCCCACACTAAAGACTTGAAAATTCATAAACTGGTTGGAGATGGTTCAGTGTGTAAAGTGACTGCTGTATAAGCATAAGGAACCGAGGAACTGAGTTCAGATCTCCAGGGTCCATGTAAGAGCCAGGTATGATAACATGTGCCTGTAATCCCAGTGCTGGGGAAGTGGAGACAGGAGGATGCCAATGACTTGCTGAGCTCTGAGTTCAATGAGAGACCCTGCTTCAAAAAACAGGATGGAATGGGCTGGAGAGTTGGCTCAGCAGTGAAGGCACTTGCCTTTGAGGTCTAACCACCTAGGTTTGATTCCTCAGTACTCATGTAAAAGCCAGTTGCACAGGGTAGCATATGCATATGGAGTCTGTTTGCAGTGGCTAGAGGTCCTGGTATGCCCATTTTCTCTCTCTCATTCTTCTGAGTGCAAATAAATAAAATATATTTTTTAAATAAGGTGGAAAGCAATTGAGAAAGACACTTGACATCAGCCTCCGTATGCACATGCCATGCCCCTGCAACGCACCCCACAGACATGCGTATCCACACACATGGATGCACATGGAGATGCACACAATTTTTTAAAAAGAAGAAATCTGCCAAAGAGGAATGCAAATCAATTTAGAAAACTCAAACTATGCAAAGGAATGATGAATGCAAGTTATACTTAACACCACCAGCAAGCAGATTATCCTTATAACATAAGGATACAGGGGGATGAAGAGATAGCTCAGAAGTTAAGGTGCTTGCTTGCTAGACATAATAGCCTGGGTTCAGTTCCCCAGTGCCCATGTAAAGCTAGAGGCACAAAATGGTGCATACATCTGGCGTTTATTTGCAGTGGCTAGAGACCCTGGTGTACCCATTCTCTCTCTCTCTCTCTCTCTCTCTCTCTCTCTCTCTCTCTCTCTCTCTCTCTCTCTGTGTGTGTCTGCTTGCAAATGAATAAAAATATTTACAAAAAACCATAAGGGCACAGAACAATGATTCTGAGATAGATGAATGCAAAAGTGGGTAGTTGGGTGCCCCTCCCATCACCTACACACAGTGACAGAGAAGATGACCTTCACAGCTAGAAACGCTAAGGTCCTTATGAGACCAGATAAAGTAGTGTCTACTATACACACCTATGTAAGGAGCTGTATAAAATCTTTGTAAGATGAATGGTTTTTTTGAAAAAAATTGAATAAATCACTCAAATTGACTCATAAAAATAAATATTTGTATATAAGAAAAATGGAAGAATATAAATAGCTCATAAAAGCTTCTTTTTTAAACAAATGGTTTTATTCCTAAATGCTTTTCTTGTGGCAATTCAAAAAATTTTAAGTAATACAATCTTTTTACTACGGGAAAATATTCAAAACTCTCCAATTCATTAATGATGCATAAAGTACATACCAAAACTTAAAAAGATAGCTACCCAGTTCCAAAATCTATAGGTAGATTTTAGTTAAGATGATTATACAAATCATCTATTGAAGATGAGTATACAAATCATTTATTGCTGCCTAAAATATTGCCCCAGGCTTTGTGGCTTTAAGCAATTCCTATGTTCTCTTGCAGTTTCTGTGGCCAGTGATCCTTCCCTGTGTTCCCTGCAAGGCTACAATAAAGGGTTTCCAGGGGCTGTCGCCATCTCCAGGGACAACAGTGGGGGCAGGGTTGGGGAGGGGATAGGCAAAATCTCCATTTTGCTATCAACCCCCAAACTGCTCAAAAAACACAACCTAAAAAGGCCTTTTAGGGATAGGAGAATGGTTTAGTGTGGGAGAGTGCTTGTCACACAAGCCGGAGGGCCTGAGTGTGATGCCAGCACCCATGTGAATAGCTGGGCGTGGACATACGTGCCTACAACTCAGTCCTGTGGGAAGTAGAGCTCACTGGTCAGCCAGTCTGACCTTAAACATCAACAGCTCCAGGCTCAAGAAAATAATGCAGAAGAGCGATAGAGAACATCTCACGTTCTCTCTGCAGGCATTCTCACTGAGTGCATGTATCTGCACACACGTGCACACCTATCTGTCTCACACACACCGTAAATCAAAATAAAGTTTCCAAGAAAAGAATAAAGAGTAAAGAAAAATTTCTGAACCCATGCAGTCTGGTCCTGGCAACATAAGGGCTGTTGACCCAGCATGTAAACGATCAAAGCCGATGTTTGCCAGATAAGACCTGGATGTTGGAAGGCAGAGATCACTGTGTCAGCTACCGTCATTGGCTTCTCCAGGCAACAGGATCACTGATGTGTCCTCCTAGATGGGCTGTTCTTGCAGCCTGGGCAAAATGAAGATGGGGCAGCACCAAACCCATTTGTCCCACGTGTGACTCTGCGGTCACTCTCTCCTGGAGCTGGCCCTGGCCTCACTGAGCAGGAGCCCACCTGGGAGGCTAAATGTGTGTCTTCCGTTAGGTCCAAACTCGGGCAACACCTCGGTTCCCCTCCCCCTGCCAAGAGAAGTTTCAGCACCAAAGCCTGCCTCCTAAACAGGAGATTAAAGCCCCCACCTGCTGTGGAAAAGGACATCCCTTCCCCCAACCTGGGCATTCCCCTTAAATTCCTGACCTGACCTTCCAATGTGCTCTTTTCCCACTTGGGAGATAGCCTGCAGCTCAGGGTCCCTTTCCTCTGATTAAAGCCTTTTCTTTCAGAATGGTCTCTTGTGGTGGTCATTTTCAGTCTAACATCTTCCTAGAGTAGAGGTTCATTAGGTCAGGGTCTCACTCTAACTCAGATTGGCCCCCTCTGTGTAACAAAGGCTGGTCCTGAACAGGTGGCAATAGAGTCTTTTTTTGGTATCTGTAGTATGTACGGAGTGTGCACCTCATGTTCTTGAGTGCAGAGGCTTCCTCCTCTGTTATTCTCCTGCCCTGCTCCCCTGAGACAGAGTCTCTCGCTGAACCTGGAGCTCCTGGTTTTTCAGTTAGACTGGCTGACAGAGAGATACAGAGATCTTGTCTCTGCTCCTCTCAGCCCTGGAGTTGCAGGCTGTGCAGCCGTGTCCAGCTTTTTATGTGGGTGCTGGGGGTCAAACTCAGGTCCTCATGCCTGACCAGCAAGTGCTCTGACCCAATATGCCATCTCTGCAGCCCCAATTTTTGGAGGGGTGTATGTAGTGTGTGCAGTGTGGGTGTGTGTTTGGTGTATGTACATGTATGTGCAGATATGCATCCCCACGCACACATTTGTAGAGGCCAGAAGAGGATGTCCTGCATCTTATTTCACTCTTCCATCTGACTTCCTTGAAGCAAGGTCTCGCTGAATCTACAGCTCCCATTTTTCAGTTAGACTGGCTGACCAGCGAGCCTCAGTGATTCTGTCTCTGGGCATCCGCCACCAGTTTTAGCTTTGAGTGAGTGCAGGGGATCAAACTTGGGTCTTCATGTTTTACAGCAGGCACACTTACCTGTTGAGCCACCTCTTCAGCTTTTTTCTAATCTCACAAAATTCCCAAGATAGAAGATTGAGCGGGCTTTGTTTTTCATGCTGGCCTTTCAGGGTGTTCTCATTGACATGTAAACCTAATGCTTTAAGTCTAAGAAGACATCCAGACAGCCTGCCATTGTCATTTACCAGCTTAAACATTTATCTAAGGTCCTTGATTAAAACCTGGCTTCCACAACGTTTTCTCAGGACACAGATGGATGGATGGCCTGGGTTTCTAGAAGGCTGAAGCTCTCCACCCTTCAATCACAAGCGCTGACCTCATCCTTCCCTGTGGTGAGTCTGGCTCCTATCTCCTGACTTTCAGGGCATCCAGCAGGCCACTGATCCTTCTTTCTGTGGAGTTACTAAAAGCTGGAAGCTCAGTTTCAGCAGGAAATGCAGAATCAGCAGGAGGAAAGCCAACTCTCATCTCCAGCCAAAGACAATGTCAAACACCTCGAGTCACTCAGAGCCTCTGCATGGAAAAGCAAGCAAGTCACAGATAAGGATGCAGGGAAGGTGTTTTGCAATCTGTGTACATGTGTTGCTCACAGAGTTCAGGAACATTCTGGTAACTTGGGAAATATCCGTCAGTTATTCAAGCTGTCCCATTTGTACCTGCCAAGGTTCTTGGCCTTTATGATCAGGTGTGCCTTGCATGTTAAGTGCACACGTAAGCTAGAAAAGAGAGGTCTGACGTTGACCCCTCAGTGTGTTGTAAAACACACAGAGGTTGGCTGTTAGGCATTCGGGAACACCGGAGTCTAGCTCAGTGACACTGAACAGCCTGCTTCCTTGTTGGATGCAGGTGGAAGTTTCCTATCCCTCCCGTTGCCAGGTTAGTCCACCACTGGGGGCACCTTGGCTGCAGAATGACTGACATCCATACTTCTCCTCTCTGGTCTCCTGCCTCTCGTGATGGGTTGCTGCTTTGCAGACAAGACCATAAAGGGAAGCTAGATGGGCTGGGGGCTTTACCACCATCCACTGGTCAGGTGGCACCAAGAGAGCCCCTGCATCCGGGCTCACCTTCTCCACCTGCACAATTTGAAGATGGCAGGAGTTACCTGTGCTAACCAGGCAAGATACTGAGCGAGGGCCAGGGAGATGGATGCTCAGTGGTAAGAGCATTTGCTGTGCAAGCATGAGCACCTGAGCCAATTCTGACAGTCACATGAAGATCCTGGATATGGCTGCACCTGCCTTTGATCCCAGTGCTGAGGAGGGCAGAGACAGGAGGCTCACCGAGGCTCACTGGTCATCCAGATTAACGGAAAAACGGTAGTAGAGGTTCAGTGACTCTGTTTCAAGGAAATAAGGTGGACAAGTGATAGAGGACCCCCGATGTCTTCCTCTGGCCTCTGATGTGTGTGCACTGGTCGCATGTCACGTGCACCTGCAAACGTACACACATACACATATACATCTCTGTTTTTCTTTCTTCTTCCTTCCTTCCCCCCCCCCCCTTTTTCTCTCTCCCTCTCTCACACACACATGAGGAAATGTTCAAGAACATCAGATTAGAGCACACGCAGTTTCTGGGGACCCACAGGCACTGCGAGGAATCCTCCATACGGATTTGAAGAGTGAGGAGTTCTGGCTGGGACTGAATGGCGGGCAGCTCCAGACACTCCCTGTGGACAGCCGACATTCCTCTTTGTTTTCTCAGCCATGCAACCCATGCTGCTCGGAACAGACCTAAATCTGGTATTTGCCCAGTGCTTTCAATCACAAACATTTCCGGCTTTAAGGAGAAACTCAAGGGATGGTAATTTGAGACTGACCAAGTGGCCAGGCTTGCAGTTAACACAGGAGGGGCTGGGGATACAGTGGAGAAAGTTCAGACTTGGAGCCAAGGAAATTCAGCTTTAAGGAAACAAAACACTCCACGGCCACCCTGAGGTGCTTCCGTGAGGTGCTGGCAGTGAGCGGGTCAGAGTTCTCCCCAAAAGTGTTGAGTGTTTCACCCTAATAATTCCAACTTCTCTCCCTTTCTTTCCTCCCCCTTGTCTCTTTCTCTTTCCCTTTCTTCGTTCCTTTCTTTTTCTTGGAGGAAGGGTCTCGCTCTAGCCAAGGCTGATCTGGAATTCACTATGGAGTCTCAGGCTGGCCTCAGACTACTGCAATCCTCCTACCTCAGCCTCCCGAGTAGTGGGATTAAAGGGTGTGCTCCACCACACCTGACCTTTTTCTTTCCTTTTGCCCTTGCCTCTTTTCCTTTCCTTCCTTCGTGTGTGTGTGTGTGTATCTGAGGTGTATGCATGTGTGCATTCATGCTTGCAGATGCTCTGGCCCCATGCACACATATGCACATATTAAGAATTTTGACAAATGAATTTAGAGACTATAGAGAGTGAAATTTTAAAGCTTTATTATAGCGCTTACAGAGATAGAGCTTAAGAGAAGCAGAATTCCTGCCCAAGAGGGGTTTCTGTAAATGGGGAAAGCCCACGTAGAGACCCAGATTGGCTGTCTTATGGGAGTTTACTGGATGGGGGCTGAGTTGGTCAGCACATCCCTGATACCAGGAGCCTAGGTACCACCAGGCTTTCAGGAAAGGGAGTGATCTCATCTCTTAATTTTCTCTTCTGGGAAAGTAAGAGAGGAAAAACATCTCCCTTTATTGTAGCAAAATGAGGTGAGCTCACTGCCCCCCCTCCATTGTTCCATTCTTCAGGCCACAGATGGCCATGAGGTGAGAAACTACCAGAGCTTTGAAATTCAGGGAGACAAAAGAAGTAATTACTTTAACTGTGATAAGGAAGTTAGGAAAGGTTGAGGCCGGAGAATACCTGGGGAGGATTATCTGGACTTTGTAAATTTTTGTAAATTGTAAATGTGTGAGTTGCTAGGTGCTTGTAATTTACATGCCTAAATGTCACGTACACAGCTCTGTATCCGACTATGAAATCTCTTTGTAACTGGGGTTCCTGGCCAAGGCTTCATCTGTGCTTGGACCCCGGGCCCAGGTATAAAATTGAACTCCCCTCTCCTCTTGCTGCCAAGGCTTTGTCTGTTTATTACTGGAAATTCTACAACACCTTCACGTTTCTGCCTCTGGAGGATTTCCTTAGGGAGAAGGAGAAGCCAGATTCTGCCTTTACAGGATCAAGCACGTTCCTCATTTTGACTTTCAGAGGCCCTGTCATCTCTGAACTGTCTCAGGCCCATCTCAGCATTTTCACCTGTCAGAATGCTCCCACCAGCTCACCTTGGCTCATGAAAGGGAAGCACACAGCCTGAGAGCTAGTCCCTGTGAGGTTGTGGCTGGGCCCCAGTTTTTCCTGGGATTCCACTAAGTATGTCTCCTTGTTTTCCTCACTTCCTCCTTCCCTGAGAAAACAGGAGCGTGAGAGGATTTTTGTGCTCCCTCTCTGCCCCAATGCTAGCCTTCCTATCATCCCCCAGGTCACTCTTCTGGGACCATCTGAGCTCCCACTGAGGGCTGTGAAAGCCCACTCCAGCCACACATACACATGAAAAAAGCAAATTAAATAAAAAGATATTGCAAGCCAGGCTCATGCCTTTAACTCTAGCACTCCAGAGGCTGAGTTCAAGGCCATCCTGGGATACAGAGTGCATTCCAGATCAGCTCAGAGTAGAGTAAGTCCCTGCTTCAGAAACAAAACTAATGAATACAAAAGATATTGTGAAGGATACAAATAAAGAGCCAGATGATGTGTCCATAGCACGAAGTCTGGAAGATCCTGAAATGAGGGATTTCTGTCTGCCTGGAGTCAGGATGAACCTCCCTCCCACCACTTGAATGAGGTTTAGGCACCACTGCCTCAATCTCTTCCCTCCAGGGAGGCAGAGGATGGGGCCCTGAAGCCTCACGCTTCTGTTCATGGCTGGGTATTTGGATGAGCAGCCCCCTCCCAGAAACGTACCATCAGTTCCCCCATTAGCACTAAACACTGCTGTGATCAGCCAGGAGCTTTGTGGCAGGAACCTGTGGCAGAGACTACACAGGTTTCTTATGTCACATTCCTGCACCTTGCTGTAGGGCCCTGGGCCTTCACTCCTGTGCTAGTTTGCTCTTCCCAGAAGCTACTTCTAACAGCTGAGTGCAAGTCTGAAGATAAAAAAACACATTTAGCTCCTCTTTCCTACCGATCTTAAAAGTCACAGCATCATTACATTGGCACAATCTGTAGTTTACGCTTCCTCAGCCACACATTTGGTTTTTGTGCACAATGCTTTGTGCAAACTCATTATGCACGCTGCATAACCAACTTCACAATCAAGATGACCGACTGTATCATGGCCCCAAGATGCTTTCATTTTATTCCCTATCTCAGGTCCCCAGCAACCAACCAATCACTTGTCTTTCACAGCTGTGTAATTTTATGATGCAAGTAGAGTCATGCAGTGAACACCTTTTGATTTAGCACAGGATCCACCAGGTTCATCTAAACTGTGTTTATCAATAATCCATCATAAGGCTGGGGCATGCTCAGTGGGCATGTGCTTGCTGTGCAAGCTTGAGGACGTGGCTTTGGATCCCATGTAAAAAGACAGGCATGGCAGCATGCAACTGTAATCCCAGCCCTAGGGATGCAGAAAAATGAAGATTACGCAGGGCTCACTGGCCAGCTAGTCTAGCCTAATTGCTGAGCTCAGGGTTCAGTGAGAGATCCCATCTCAAAAAATTAGGTGGCTGGGCCTGGTGGTACACACCTTTAATCTCAGCACTTGGGAGGCAGAGGTAGGAAGATTGCTATGAGTTTGAAGCCAGCCTGAGACTACAGAGTGAATCCAGGTTAGCCTGGGTTAGAGTGAGACCCTACCTCATAAAAAAAAACTAAATAAATAAATAAATAAAGTGGAGAGCAATTGAGGAAGACACCCCAACATTCATCTCTGGCCTCCACATGCGCGCGCACAAACACACAGACACACAGACACAGACACACACACACACACATACGTGCATGCACACTTGAACATACATGTGAATGAACACACATACACATGCACATGCTGACAGATATGCATGATATGGCTTACTACACTTTGTTTAATCATTCCATTTTCAAAGGATACCAGTAATTTCCAACCTTTGATCATTATCAGTAAGTTGCTGTGAACATTTATTTATAGGTTCCTAAAGAAAACAAGCCTCCATTTTTCCTAATAAATGCTCAGTACAATAGCTGAGTCAAAAAGTACACACATACTTAACTTTGCCATTTTCTATTATCAAGAGTATGTTGGTTACCTTCTCCTTGCCTGGATAAAATACCTGACAAAAGTTAGCTTAAGGGAGGAAGGGCTTATTTCAGCTTACAGTTGCAGGTTACAGTCCATCATGGCAGGGAAGGCATGGGGCAGACTGTGGGTTGAACTGCTAATGACAGACATCTTTTCAAGTGTTTATAGGACATCTGTGTATCTTCTCAGCTGACTTGTTTGTCTTCCAGAGGAACTGTTTTTTTAAATTAACTTATTTGCAAGCAGAGAGACTGAAGAGAGACAGACAGAATGGGTACCCCAGGGCCCATTCTCTTAGTCTCCAGGGCTGGAGAACTGCTGCAAATGAATTTCAGATGCATGCATGGCTTTATGTGGGTACTGGGGAATCGAACCCTGGTCCTTAGGCTTTGCAGGCAAGTGCCTTAACTTCTGGGCCATCTCTCCAGCCCCTAGATGCATTGTTTTGATGGTTAAGATTCAAATGTTTTCAAGACCTTCATAATAGGAGGAAAAAAATGATGACATCATAATAGAAGAGAGACCTTTGTCAAATATGTGATTACAGTTATTTTAAATCTGTGCGTACTTTGTCCATTCATTTAAAAAGTTGTGTGTGTGTGTGTGTGAGGGGAGCATGCCAGGGTCTTTTGGTACAAATGAATGAAACGAATGGCCACCCAGTCTTATGTAGGTGGTTGGGAATTGAGCCCAGGACAAGAGTCTTTGCAAGTGTTGCTTCTGTTCCTCATTTGTTGCTGGGACAAACACCTAACCAGACAGTTTATGAGAGGAAGTTGCTTATTTCAGGCTTATACACCATCAATGGTGGAAGAAGCTACCTCCTTTTCATAGAACCAAGCAGGGAGAAGCAATTGCAGCAAGCAAACACCAACACCATCAAGCACTAACTGCCAGAGCTCAAAACTGCTCTCCACACACATTACAGCTAAACTCAGATCCACCCTCAAACATACCTTAGGGCTGAACTCCAAGATCTGCCCCCCAGTGACACCTTTTCCCAGTAGGGTTCTGCCCAATGGAGACTCAAAATTCAAGCCTGAGTCTATGGGGCCATATATTCAAACTACCACAACAAGTAAGAGCTTTCAACTACTAAGTTATCTCCTCATCTTCCATCCTTTTTTTTTTTTTTTTTTAAAGATAGGGTCTCACTGTAGCCCAGACTGGTCTGGAACTCACTGTACAGCCCCAGGCTGTCTTGAACTCATGGTAATCCCCTTTCCTCAGCATCCTGAGTGCTGAGATTAAAGGCGTGTGCTTTATGTGGGTGAATCCCACCTGAGATATCAGGCTTTTTGAGCAAGTTCCTTTAACCACTGAGCTTTCTCTCTAGTCCTGACTCCATTTTTGGAGAGGGTGTGAAGCCTAGGTTGAGCTTTATTCCTTTTCCTCTTCCCCTTCCTCTTGTTATCCTCCTCCTCTTTCTTCTTTTATTTTTCTTCCACTCCCATTCTGGGACCCATGAGACTGTCTTAAAAAATCAATTTTATTGAAAATCACTATTACAACACAACATAGATTTCACAACGTAGTTGCTTGTGTGCTTGTTTAGGAACTTACTGTAGAACCTCTGGCTGTGCTCTGATGATGACTGTGATTCTGAAGAGTCATGAATGTAAACCCACTTCAAGGAGAGACGGAGACAACTAATACTTCTTCCACTGATAAGGCCGCTAACGTTGTACCGCGATGGCTGCAGGACCCACACTCAAGGTGGCAAGAAATTACCACCTGGAGCTAGAGGTTGGTAAAAGCAGACGTGCATGCAGTATTTGCTCCTATTCAAGATCTTGGGCTGAGAATTCTTTCCAAAAATCACATGGCTGAACAGTTGCAGCCCATGTAGAGTGACACACAGCCACGCGGAGTGACGACACATTCCATGGAAATGTTAGCTCCACGTGAAAGGCCTATATCACAATCAGAAGCAGGCACTCCTCTCCTCAGCTAGAGAAGTTAGCCCCCGACAGGTTTGCCCACTCTGTGTCCTAAAGATTCCCCCGTTCCCCCCTCCTGCCTCCATGGTTTGGTCATAGGTCACCCCTGCCTTTCTCACAAATCTGGATTAAGCGAGCCTACACCATGGTGTGGATGGTACTCAGGGCCCTGCACGTCCAGGAGAGAAGGAAGAGCCCACACAGCTGGAACTGACAGCTGTTTGGAGCAGCATGGGCAGCACCAGGCCCCTTGCTTGGCTTCCCACACACAGATGCATGCATAATCAAGAATTCCAGAACTGTGGGAACCTCCCTCTTCAGGAATCACAGGCACATGTGACCACTGAGCCAGGGCTGATAGAAAGACAGCCTCAGGGAAGTCAGGGAGGCAGAGGTGACTGGCTCACTTGAGGAAGCCGTCCTGGCCACAGCCCAGCTGCACACACAGGGTCCTGGTTAGGAGTACACAGGGAGACAGAGAAACCCTACCCAGGACACATTCTGAAGACCCCACTTTCCTCTGCGGGGCAGGTGGGCCGCGGATGGGCCAGAAAGAGGGGCCTCAGATCAACCCCCAATATTAGCGTATTTTCATAAGAGAGGGAGTTACCCAGCTAAGCTCAGGATAACACACTGATGGATGGCTGACCCTGGCTCTCTGCCTTTCCAGCAAAGCACACACAGGATGTGAAGAGAGATAATAGAGAACAGATTGGAAATGGGGCAGAGATGAGGGGGAGCGCCGGAGTTCAGAGTTCAAGTAGTGCTTTTGGAAAGTGAATACAGAGCTTGCTGCTCAGCTCTGATTTTCACAAGCCCGAACTATGCAACCGGACAAGTATTTATGGCTTTCCTCCAGCACAGCAAAGCAGAGCTCGTCATGGGAGTCTCGGAGGAATGTTTCTGCATACCAGTGCCTCTGCCACCTCCAATTACCCTGAAGTTCACCTTGGCTGGTAGGGGGAGGGCTGCATAACTCCAGGGATCTGCTGGGCAGCGTGCTGCCCAACACGGAGGCTGCTTCAAGGAACCCCTAGGCTCTGGGACCCTCAGCAAGAGGAACCAGACACCCTGAGCTCACCTTTTTCTGAGGGACATGGGTGCCACACATAGTGTTAGAGAAAAATTAAAAATTAGAATAAAAGTAGAGAATCTCAAGACAAGAGGGAGCTAATTATTAGTAAAAGGAAGTTGGAAAAGTGAAATATCTACCTCAGAATGGTATGTTGGTACGCGCCTCCCCCACCTCACCCTGCCCCTATAATCCTGCCTTTGTTTCCCTGTAATCTTGCATCTGTGGTTAAGCCCAGTAAAGACTGAGAATGGGTTCTATAGATATGGAAAGAATGTGCAAATGCCCAGGTTACTGGAAAAGCCTGTAAAGGTTCCCTGAATTGTGATGCATGTTTGGATTCCCTAAAGGATCTGGTGAACTTAGCTCTTGGCTTTTTTGCCTCTGTCTGGCTATGGATACACACTTGAGCCCTGGGCATGCCTGGTTATTTTTAATAAAACCCTTTGCGTGTTGCATAGGAGAGTTGGTCAGAGTCTTCTTTTGAGTCGGGGTCCGGGGTCCTAACATCTTGGAGGTCCCACCGAGATCACATTTGAGCCCCCCACCAAATGAAGTTCACCAGCGACCACCCTCCTTGGGTAAGTTTGATTTTTCTGGTGCCTTCTGTTCCTCTTTCTCTCTGCTTGCAATCGCATGGCTTCTGGTCTTCTGGCTTTCTGGTTTGGCTGTGGCTGTGAGGTGTGAGCCCCTCAGCGCAGCTTCTGGCTTTCTGGTTTGGCTGTGGCGTGGGGTGTGAGCCCCCAGCATAGCCTCTCGGTTTCTGGCTTTCTAGTTTTTTTGTGACTGTTGGCTGTGGGGCGTGAGCCCCCACCAACCGTGGTTGGTAGACGTGCCTGGGAGCCACAGGTCACAGCCCTGGAGGACGCTCCAGCGGTGAGACGAGAGGATTGATGGTGTCCGCTGGACGCTGTCTATCTGGGACAGTCGGAGACTGTCATTTTTTCTTGCTTAAGACAAAGTGAAAGAAAAATCAGCACTCTCGTCAGTGGAATGTTTATGGAAAACTAAGTGGGGTATATGTTTGTCTGTGTGTCTGGAAATTTGTTTTTCATTCTGTTTGTCTTTTGTTGTCTAATTGTCTGAAATGGGACCCTCCTATTGCCAAAATCCCAGAAACAGACATGTTTCCCAATGCTTCCTCATAAGCCCGACTGGCCCTCTGGCTTGTGACGAATATAAGGGAAATAACACAAGGAAAATTATATATTCTTTATGATACTGAGGTCCATGATTATTTGGGTAAACTGAGTAAAAAACCATAAGGACCGGGTTTTTCAATGGTTAGAGACATTGTCTGCTATAAGTACTATATGTTTTCTGCTTGCTTGCTTCCAAAGAGAAAAATGTCCCTAAAAAGTGTCTTTCTTATAAATTTGTTAAGGACCGGGTTGCTCAATGCTTAGAGACACTTTTCAATGGTTATGCTCATTTGGCATCCTTAGAAAGGAAAGAATCTACATCTAAATTCTGGTAAATATAATATGTGCTTTGGGTTTTTGCAAAGGAACTAGTCATAATAAGCTTTAGAGGAATGACCACCCCAAGTCAGCTATGAGTATTAATGATTCTCTAGCCTAAGTTTTTATAAATAAAGTGCAACTGTTCTTTTGCTTTGTGAAATGATGTAAACTGACCAAGGCTACTACTGGACTTGATCACTCCAGTTATAGTTTTTGGCTCAGTGACTAGTCCTAGCTAAAGTAATCAACCCATGAGTTAAGGAAAAAAGATATTTAAAACTAGTTCCATCATTAGGCCTCCTTTGAATTTCGAGCTGCTCTTAAGAAAATCAGATGATTGAGTTATTAAAAACACCTGATGCCAACTTTTATTATCCCTTCTGTGGTTACTTCCCTTTTCATGTCTCAACAGTGATTCTATATAATGGGGATAAGAAGAAATTGTAAATGCTAGATATGTTATGAGGTGCTAATGAGAAGGAATTTTAGTGGAACTTACTGAAGGAATATATAGAATGGTATTTTTTAGAAGGTACAAAGTAAGAATATTTTTGAAGACCTGAGAGAAATATAGAAAGAATTGCAGAAAGAACTTAAAAGGATGATAGAATTGGGGCAACTTAGACCCGTTGAGCTTTAGGAAGGATAACAGACTGCCCATTGCCCTTCTTCAAGGATTAAAGGAGTTTTGCAACACCAATCTCTGTCCATGGTTTGCCCCAGGAAAGATTGGAAAATATATTTTAAATTTTCCTTAAATATAGGAAAGACAAGATAAACACCTTAGCATGCTCAACTTGGTTACAGATTTGGATGCAGGTGGACTGTTGTCTGGCATGTTTGTTCCTTCCATTGGAGAGAATACTGCTAGGAGAATGTGCTAAATTCTGAATTCTAATAATGAGAAGAATCACGGGGCTCCGAATGCCCTCACACCTACCCTAGGTGACGCTTGTGCTTATGTTGTTGTTGGGGTTGAATGCTGTGAGTTTCTCTTCTTGATAATATACGTCATATGCTTTGCAAGCCATGCAGGAACTGTCGCAGACCATGTCAGATGCTGCTATGCCATTCGATGGGAAGTTCTGGGGATGGATCTCGAGTTTCCCCTGTGGACGGCGACCCTACACTGAACCACACCACTGAACACCCTATATGGAACACTCCCCACTTCTGGGGGGAGCTACCCCACCTCCTGCCTCACAATGTGAGACAGGACATAATTTTGGCAATGTGATATATGGCTAAGGGGTCTCTCTCTCTCGGGCCTTAGTTAGGGACCCTCCCCTCTCTGAGGGATACCCCCAGCTGCAATAACTTTGTGTCCTATTCAGCAGGAAATAGATGAGAGAGAGACGTCTTTGTCCCCATTCCCAACAGCAGTTGGGTGCCCTCAAGAGAGGGGGACTATATGAAAGTCTAGGAATGAGACCCCACACAAGAATGCCAGGCCCCTTAGTTATCCTGTTGCTAATTCTAACAGTAGGCAACAGTATACCACCATAAAGGAGGCGGAAACTGGTCTCTAGGATTAGAGACGGCCCATAGGAAAAGGGGGGATGTTAGAGAAAAATTAAAAATTAGAATAAAATAGAGAATCTCAAGACAAGAGGGAGCTAATTATTAGTAAAAGGAAGTAGGAAAAGTGAAATATCTACCTCAGAATGGTATGTTGGTACGCGCCTCCCCCACCTCACCCTGCCCCTATAATCCTGCCTTTGTTTCCCTGTAATCTTGCATCTGTGGTTAAGCCCAGTAAAGACTGAGAATGGGTTCTATAGATATGGAAAGAATGTGCAAATGCCCAGGTTACTGGAAAAGCCTGTAAAGATTCCCTGAATTGTGATGCATGTTTGGATTCCCTTAAAGGAGCTGGTGAACTTAGCTTGATGTTCCAAGGTGGCAGCCCCTCCTACCAGACCTAAGTGATTCTGCTCACCAGCATGCTAGCAGGCTTTAATGGAGATTAGTTCCACCAAGTTTTAATGAAAATTAAATAAGAATCTGTTTAATGCTTGCATTCTTGTGAGTCTTGGGGTTTTGTCCTGTCTCTGTATGCTGTCTTGTTTTGTCTTTGTATCTGTACTGAGGACAGAAGAGCTAGACTGCCCTTCAGCTAGTCTGTAGATGGTAGTTCCTTCTGAAATTATATTAAGAGTTCCTGCAAATCCTGCTCTCTGAGTTTGAGTGTTTGCTGTCTTTTTTCCCGGGACTCTATTTCATCCCCCCCCCCCTGGTTTTACCCCCTATTGGCCAGGGTCTAAGACTACTCACTTAAGTCACCTCAGGGAAATGGCCACCTAAGAGTCTAGATGAAAAGTGCATTTGATGTAAACCTGTATGTAGCAGTATGTATGTATTTGGCCTCCAGCTTTGAGGCTGCAGATTTTATATATTCTTTTCTGTGCAGGAAGTTTCTGTCTTTATGGAAGTTATGTCTTTATCATTATGAGTGGGTGTGTCAGCAAGCCCACTATTTTAGATTCTATGATCAATAACTCTAAAAAGGAATATTCAAGAATATATGGTCTTAGTAATACAGTACATGGAAAATGAGAATTTTAAAGGGTTTTATCCCCTTTCTGTACTTCTGCCAGCAGGGTGCATGCAGTCACCCATATTGTGATTCCCTCCCTTTAATAGGAGCTCCCTCTTTTGTCAGTCTCAGACAGAGACTCTTATAGACAGAGAAAATATGAGAAAAGGTTATAAAATAGGGAAGGTAGAGTCTTAGACCACCCCCCCCCCAAATTCAAATCTCTCCCTGACCAGGGAAAAATAGCTTAACTGGAGTCAGAACAAAAGCTTCAAGGTCAGAGTTCTCTCACCCCCACATACATGCCTGAAAAAGGGGGGAAGAGGCTAAGTCCAAGGCCACAAAAGAGAAGGGAAAGACAGTACTGATTAAGCAATAGGGAATTCTATCACTCCAAAGCCTGCCATTAGAAAAAAAAAGGTTAAAAAAGATATCAAGGTTAAAGTTTGTGAAGGCCTCTGAACTTCATATAGATAAAATACTTGGGCCAGATCTGAGGGGGGTCTTTTATAAAAATTCTTCTGCCTTTATGCTAATGCCAGAAGTTTGTTTTGTCTCCCTTGCCCTGTACAAACTGGCAATGGTACCTGAGAAGAGGAAACAGGCTGCAACGCAACTTTCAATGTGGGGTTTATACTGTTTTGTTGTGCTCCCCAGTGGCTGGGAATCCATTAAGAAAGTCAGACACTAGGGACAGATCCTAGATGGGCACTAGAGGCCAAAAAGGGTTGAATCCCACTCCTATTGGGATGCCTCCAGCTGCCAGTGTGGCTGCTGCTTTGTTCTCTCTATCCCTCCCTCCTCTGATGATGAATGTCAGGGCCCCTTTGCTCACAAGCCTAGAGCCCACCCCTGGAGACATTCCTGATGGCACTGCCTACTTGGCTTCTCTGCTTTGCAGAAACAGGGAGACTGCAAACACGGGAATATCAGGATGCTAAGCCCAGGACAAAAATGGGTGAATCCCAAGTTGCTACAGACAGATGGGGACTTCTTATAAGAAATTTGTTATAACTGTTTTAAAGTTTGCTTTATCTCCCTATGGCTTTATGGAACTGCTAACAGAAAACAGCCTAAAGATTTATGCTTGATTTCAGAAGTATGTTCTAACCTGCTTTCATATTTAAAACATGTGTTTCAGAGAACTTAAAAAAAAAGGTTCAAAAATGAGTAAATGACAGTGGGACCTCGTGGCACAATGGTAGCACGTCTGACTCCAAAATTAGTAAATGATAAATTTTATGTGTATATTATGGATAGGTATTATAAGTCAAATTTAATGTACTCTTTTTATAAAAGGTTATTTTAGGAAGCTTCTTAATGACATGAAACAGACACTTATTGTTGCAGTCAGCTTTCTAGTTGCTGTGCAGAAAGAACCCAAACAAAAGCGGCTTGTGGAAGAATGGGTTTATTAGGCTTACGGACTCAAGGGGGGACTCCATCCTGGCAGGGAAATGATGGCATGAGCAGAGGGGTGGACATCACCTCTGCCACAGCACTGGAAGTAGCAGCAGGAAGGTGTGCCAAATACTGGCAAGAAGAAGCTGGTTTATAACCCCATAAGTCCGCCCCCAAAACACAGCCCCATTGAGGTTGTAAAATCCAAACTGCCATCAGCTGAGGATCGATTCCCCAGAACACATTCATTTGTTTTGGGGGACACATGGATCAAACCATGACACTTACGCTATATTATGTTATTATCTTTAACGTTTTATGGTATAGAATAGTCTGAGATTTGGCCTTTGCCACAGAGACTGTCTGATACATTAAGAACCCCACTGAGGAAGGCTCTCAATGGAATACAGGAGAATATACATGATAATATAAACGGAGGAAATAACAAATGTGCAATGAAAAATGTCTTTAATGAAAGTTTTTTTTTTTTTTTTTTTTTTAGAGGAAGGGTCTCACTCTAGTCCAGGCTGACCTGGAATTCACTGTGTAGTCTCAGGGTGGACTTGAACTCATGGCAATCCTCCTACCTCTGCCTCCCAAGTGCTGTGATTAAAGGCATGCACCACCATGCCCAGCTTAATGAAAGTTTTGATGGTAGTTATAATGAGATAAGTTGATTAGAAAGAGAAACTGGAAGGGAAACTTTAATGCTGGATGTCAAATGTTTGATGATAGAAAGATATTACAGAATGGCTATATAGATTTTTAAAAATATTTTATTTATTCATTTTCAATCAGATATATATATATATATATATATATATATATATATATATATATATATATATATATATAGAGAGAGAGAGAGAGAGAGAGAGAGAGAGAGAGAGGAGAGAGAGAGGGAACAAGCACAGGGCCACCACCTTGTGGGTCTGGCTTATTGTGGGTCCTGGGGAATTGAACCCGGGGCCTTAGACACTGGAAACAAGTGCCTTAACTGCTGAGCCATCTCTCCAGCCTGGCTATATAGATTTTAAGGTAAAATATGTGGATAATGAAAACAGAAAGTTTAAAGATACGCACACACATATAGATAGATAGATAGATAGATAGATAGATAGATAGATAGATAGATGGGAGATAAAATAGATAAACTGAATCTTAAAAGTTTTAATTAGACTCATTAGGATGGGAACTGTGGGACTTCTGAAGTTGAACTGAATGTGTTTATCTTACATCATGTATGATTATATGGGGGGGCAGAGGCAGACTGTAATGGTTTGATCCAGGTGTCCTCCACAAATGAGTATGTTCTGAATGCTTACAAGGATGAGAAAGAACTTTGTTGGGACTTTTCCAGAAGCAGTTTGTGTGAGACTTGCTGTATTCTACCTGAGAACTTGTGCAGGGCTGCTTTATGCAGAAGTGGGTTGATATGAGCAAATGGAGAGATGGCACAGAAAGAAAGGAAAATCTCTGGGCTAAAATTGCTGCCTGTTCAGCTATGATTGTTTGAGAGATTGTAGCCATTGAGGTTGGGCCAGGTGATCTGCATTTGGGCAGCATGACGAATGCAGACTCTTGAAGTAAGGGGGCCTGAATGCTGAAGAAAGTTTCCTGTTCTCCAAAGTCAGCTTTAGTCCCCTTGGATTAACAAATTGGTAGCCCATCTGGTACTATGAAGTATAACAAATATAGAAAGAGAGAATCTTAAGATTTACAACATGATTTTGGCCATAGGCAGTGTGAAGTAGGTGTGTTGAATTGCCTGTGTGGAGTCTGATGGAGTCATAAGGATGAATCGTGGGTTACAGTGGAGACTCAGTGAATGCCAGGACTATGGATGGCTGCCAAGGACAGCTGCCAGCCCTAGGAGAAGTTCTTCCAAACTGTGAGTAGCTGAGCTGGAGAGACAAAATTAGAACTCCAGGAGACTTGTTAATGTTCAAAATTTTCAGACTTGGAGAGAGAGTTTGATGTTGCCTTGTTAGTTTTAAATCTTGTATTGGTTCACTCTGTCTTTGCCATGCCCAATGCTATCTTTATAATGTAAATGTTCTGTGCCATCATGGGTTTGTTGTTTTGTTATTAGAGTATATGTAGACATCAAAAAAAAAAAAAACTAATGTTGTGATGGTTCCTGTTTTGCTCATGCTGGCTCTGTCAGATGTCTATCACTGATGTTACCATCTAAGTCTTATAAAATAATTTAGTCATCATAATTTTGTTTTTTAGGAGGACTGAGAAAACTCCCCTGCTCTAGGAAAACCTGTTAAGTTCAAATAATGTTGATATAATTTGTATGAACTTAATATATTCTAACAAACCTAAATATTACTTTATCTTAAATTATAAAATGGTTCAATGGTTAGGGTGTTTTCTTATAAAATTGCTTTATGCCAGTAAAAATGTTTATATTATTTGGTGGAATCAGGCTGGTTTAGTTCAACAAAGACTAGGCTTTGTTTTATTTTAAATTGTGTGTAACCTTTGTCTCAGTTAAAGTTAATTTGTTGGAGAAAAATGATTTAAATTCTAGTTTCTTCAGGATGATTGGTACCTGCATAAGTACACAGACTAGCCAGAGATGTTTTCAAAAAGATGCCAAGATTTTATGCTGACTTTTCCTATTATGTAATTTCTCGGCCAAATCAATTGATTTAGTTATTTATAAGATATGGTTTTAAGGATACTAACATGCTCTGCTTGTGATTACAGCTGACAAGATACTTATATCTGCTTTCTATGTTCCAGAAGTGTCTTAAACTGTCACCTGACAACTAAACTCAAATGTTGATCAGAATGATTTTAAACCTTTGTGCTATTCTCTAACCAGATCTGCTTTTTTAAACTAGATAGATATGTTCTGTATTTCTTTCACTACATTTTGCTAATCAGATGAGCCTAATCTCTCTGAGTGATTAATAACCTCAGGTAAAGGCCAAAGCCATTTGGAAACACTGGAGTCACAGGATAATCAACATTTTGGTTCCTACTCCCAGGTCAAAGGCTCCTAGCCTCTGGTGTTACCTGTCTTCCTGATCAGGGAAGACAAGAAGACCCAGAGATAGACTCCAAGTCAGTGTATCTGTAACAGGAAAGTCACATCAGGAGAGCATGATACTCCAGGCTTCCGAAGAGTGGGAATGCCACATGGTCAGCACGGCCTTGACTTATCCTAACAGATGACACAATGTTGAGAGTTATAGAGCGCCTCACAGGTCCCTAAAAGCCTCTCCAATAGAACCATTATTGACCTCTGAAAATACCAAGCATTGTTCATTTTGGCTGCCTGCATGGTGTTAAACACCCAGTAAGAGAATATTATGATGTCAACAAAGACTCAAATACTAGGCTCTCTTGTCTGATACTAGCTTACAGTAACCTATGCTTTCTTCTGCTTCTATCCAAGCCTGATTAGTCAGCCACTGTTTGCCTTTAAATCGAATTATAGAAACTGCCCTTATTGGTTATGTTTATCTGATTGTTATTAATTTGTACTAATCCAATCTTTCTTCGCTTTGCCTCATTACAATGGAAATGTTTACTCTGTGCCTTTCTTCAAAGTTAGACAAAATAGAACTTATAAAATGATCATGTGTTTATGAGGGCCAAGGATTTAAATGCATGGCTCCATGAAATTACCCTTAGGTCTTAAATGGATAATGCCCTACCAAGAAAGAGGTATATTGAAAGAAACAAATTTAGAGCTCAGCATTAAGACAATTTGGAGCTCTGACTGTTCAAACTTGTTGGTATTGGTGATGCTAGTTATTTAACAATGTGTCTTTGCTTAGATTTACAGAGTTGGCCAGATTCTTCTGCCATTGAGGGGGGGTTCCCTTAAATTTGTAATACAAGGGACTCATACCTCTAGGAAATTGAGCCTGTAGTTACAATGATATAAAAGTGTCACACCAGAGTCAAGAAAATAGCATCCTCAGCCAATTGTAACAGCCAACACATCACCAGGAACCTAGAGGTCAAGCCCTGGAGGATACCTGCCTCTGAGGAGGAGACCTCAGCCCTGCTCTAGCCTGACTAGTCTACACACAGCAGAAGCTTGAGGATTTTGATATGGAATACCAAGGAAAATGGACACTGTCTCAAGTCCTATTGATGTTTACAATGTCTGGTTGAATTATCTGCTTTTGATAACCGATTGTGTCCTGTTAATTTCTAAAGGTCAGAGACAGACACTTATCCTTCTATTTGGCTATATATTTTGCTAGTTCTCTACCTAGATTAAAAAAGATCTGAGTTTTATCCAGCAAAACATTGTAGCTTCATAGAATCAGGTAGATTTTTGACAGCACTGGTATTGCAGAATTGTTGAAGCTTAGACCTCCTAGCAGCAAGGGAGAAAGAAATCTGTATTTTAAAAGAATAATGTTATTTCTGTGCGAATCAAATGTTTATTAGTGTTTGAAAACAGTAAGACTCCAAGGAGTTTGCCAGGAATACCAGGAGGTCTCACTAGAAATTAAAAAAAGATATAAGATTCATACTTAGAGAAAAAAAGGGGGGGGGGGAATCTGTGTTTACCTGGGAGAAGGATGTTGGTTCTAGTCAGAGAGAATACAAAACAACTATTAAAAATAATAAGAGCTAAAAATACAGGAAAGAAACCCTGCTGGGACACTGCCTGAAGTACTGGGGGTCCTCGGCTGACACGTTGAGCAGAACCATTGGTTAGGATTTCCCTGGCCCTCCTATTTGAACCCTGTGTAGTAAATTTGCTGACTAAGTTTATTAAAACCCAGATAGAAACAGAGAAGCTTCAGGTAGTTTGCCAAAGAATATAAAAGGGCGTCATTAAAAAAGATGAAAATTCATAACTCAGGTGAAGAGGAGGGAATATTAGAGCAAAAGTGAGCGTAAGCTTACTGTCCTCCCCCTTAGTCATTGTTTCCGCAAGCCACAGATGGCCCGTCACATAGCATGATGTGAGAAACTACCAGAGCTTTGAAATTCAGTGAGACAAAGAAGCAACTGCTTTAACTGTGATAAGGAAGTTAGGGAAAAGATGAGACTGGACAATACCTGAGGATTATCTGAGTGTCTCTGGAACCCACTTGTAAAGGTGTAAGTTGCTAGGTGTAGGCATCTGCTTCCTTGTGCTTATTAATTTACATGTCTAATGACACATACACACCTCTGTACCCTACTATAAAACCCCTTTGTAACCGGGCTCAGGGCCAATGCTTCATCTATGCTTGGCCTGCAGGTGTAAATTCCTAAATTTGTAATAACAATAATAAACGAAACTCCACTCTCCTCTTGCTATTCTGGCTTTGTCTGTTTGTCCACAAGAAAATGCAGGATTGGTAGACATGGCCTGGTCTGTTTTGCCCTTGCCAGGTGGAGGCAGGGTGGTAGGAGGGTGGGGACATGGGAGGAGCAAAGAAAAGAGAAAGGAAAGGAACTACACAACAGCACAGGCTGTATTGGGGAAAAACACCTGCAGAGGGGGCCCTAGTGTAAGATCCATAGCCCGTGGTCCACTTACAGGCTGGGGCAATTACAGGGCAAAGAGAGGAAGGGAGAAGGGATGACAGTTGGGCTTTTGGGTGGGGAAGCCATTGATAAGGGCATTGAGGGAGAAGAGGCAAGTTTTGGGAAATCAAGTCATTTCAGTTCTGGGAACCACTATTGCTTAAGTAAAAATGGTAAGAGCTTTATAAAATGGTGTGGTTGGGCTGAAGAGATGGCTTGGGCTGAAGAGATGGCTTAGCGGTTAAGGCATTTGTCTGCAATGCAGAAGGACCTGAGTTCGATTCCCCAGTGCCCATATAAAACCAGATGCACAAGAGGGCGTATGTGTCTGGAGTTTGTGCTGTGCCCATTCTCTCTCTCTCTCTCTCTCTCTCTCTCTCTCTCTCTCTCTCTCTCTCTCTCTCTCTCTCAATAAATAAATAAAATATATTTTTTAAAAAAGGTGTGGCTGTGGTAAACACTCACCATGAAATCTGGTGGAAGTCCTGGCCAGCTGGGAAGTAAGAATCCTAGCACAGGCAGCTGTAGAGATAGCTCAGAGGTTAAGAGTGCTTCTCACACAAGCTTAGTGATTGCCTGGGTCTGTAACCCTGGCCCTGTGGGGAGCAGAGACCAGAGAAGTTCTGGGGCTTTGAACAAGATCTAGAGTCAGTGCAGAGACTGTGTCAAGGAAACACATGGATGAGAAATGGAGGGGACACCCAACATTCTCCTCTGGCCTCTAGGTGAGGGGGAGCAAGGGGTTATCACATGCGCAAACACAACTGCAACACAATCAACATTTACTGTGAGGTAATATTCCTTTCATGTACAGCTATTTTGTACTAAAATAGCAATGAATCAGCTTAAATAGCCTGAATGTGCTTGACCTGGGGTCATTCCTTTTCTCAGATATTTCCTGGGAATCTTAAAAAACTGGTAACTTTTTTTACAGTAAAGATATTCTATCTCCCAGAATCCCTGTGATTACAGTTTTACCTCTTCAACTATAATCAGTGCCCCCCAGGAACCAGTCTCTAGGATCTTCAGGGGCTGGAGAGATGGCTCAGCAGATCAAGGCACTGGCTTGCAAAGCCTGATGATTTGTGATGCACAGAATGGTACATGCATCTGAAGTTCATTTGCAGTGATAGCCCTAGCATGCCCATACTCAATTTCTCTGTCTCTAGGATCTTCATTCATCTTTGGAGACAATAACTTCAAAGCCTAGTACAATGGTGGAACTCTTAGAAAAGTCCGTGCAGCTCATGGGTATGCCTCATTTTCTTCCAGAGCACCCCTTTAGTTCTTTTAAACCTAGTGCTTAAAATCTATATTTAAAAAGCCTTTTGGGTCGGGGAGATGTCTCAGGGATTAAAGACACTTGCTAGCAAAGCCTGCCAGCCTGGGTTCAATTCCCCTATGTAACAGCAAATTATTGGATTATGAAAAATTACTGAAACAGAGTTAGGCAGAGTAGTTGTTCAAGGTCTGTGAACACAGTGAGGACTTTAACCCAGCAAGACTAGGACAAGAAAAGAAAGGAAAGAGAGCATGTTTACTGTCATCTCCCACTCATGATTTACTGAGGTTTACTGGAACCCATTGTAAACCTCTGTTTGTTGTTACATTCTTTAACTCATTTGCCTAAACTTGCATGCTTACTGTCGGGTACACACCTTTGTAACTGATCTATAAACCCCCTGCCAACTAGGGCTCAGGGCCAATGCCCCTTTTTTTGGGTGAACCTGAGCATTTGGCCTGCTAGTGCTGGTGTAATAAAACCCAACTCTCCTCAGCTGGCATGGCTGTGTCCCTCATTGGCACAGGATAATTCTAGAAAACCAACATTCACATAAAGCATTTGGTCACAGCAGCAAGAGCCCCTGGTATATGCTTGTATATGTGATGTGTGTGTGTGTGTGTGTGTGTGTGTGTGTGTGTGTGTGTGTGTGTGTGTGTGTATGCAAAGTCCTTTTAATAAACCTAAACTGTTTCATACTGACTGGCTCTCCCTGAAATTCTTTTTCTGTTTTGATGCCAAGGATCCAGTTTTACCTGAGTTGGAATTCCTCAAAGATGAAAGGACCTCCTCCACCTGCTGGAGACGGCAGTGTGGAGCTGATCTCTTCCAGGTCACCACTGACAACTCCCCTTCAGTTCTGCTTCCTGCCACATGTCTATTAAGGGAGCATTGGAGCATCTCCTCCAGCTTGAATCCCAGCAGTAGGTCGCTGGGGCCGCATCCAGAAATTCTAAGCTCCCATCCGTGTCCTCACAGGTCTCCAGGGCCTCCATGGACCCTCTGCATTGAAGATACACATGGCTATGTCTCTGTGTGCATCATTGCAAGGAATATGGCCATAGTGATGTGGGAATTTTGAGGTCCAGGGGGTGTCCCCCAGATTAATAAATCCCAAGTTTCAGGTTCTTTCCTAATCTTTAATGAATAATAAAGATGGAACTGTAACGGGGTGAGCTGGGGGTTA
The DNA here is from genome assembly GCA_004024765.1 of Zapus hudsonius. Taxonomy (NCBI): domain Eukaryota; kingdom Metazoa; phylum Chordata; class Mammalia; order Rodentia; family Dipodidae; genus Zapus; species Zapus hudsonius. The sequence goes on along the minus strand of PVHP010008562.1, from coordinate 24,795 downwards.
GAATTTAGATAATGCCCAGCAAAATTCTAATGCACCCCCAAATTTAAGGAGTACACGGATTCTTGTCTACAAAGAATTAAAATCATAGACAACAAGATAGTAAGGTATAGTGGGAGACTTTATTATTTAAGGGAACATGGGGAGTTACAGAATTCTCCAGCCACCAGTGTGGGGAGAAAACGTGGAGAGTTTAACAGAACTTATGTTGTTCAGCTAAACAAGCAGAAGAAAAGATACAGAGGGCTCCCATCACGAGAAGGAGAGGCTCATGAGGGGAAAAATCTAGAGCCTTCCCCCACCCTAGCCATTAGGTGGTAGCTCTAACTAGACACCTCCCACTCAAGGGGAGGGGGTTCTCTGCAGACGCCTGACCCGGCACAGAACCAAGGACAAATTATGAATTATTGAGTTTATTTGAGGAGAAATCACAATTGTGGAGTTTAATTAAAGGGAAGTGGGACTGGGAAAGGAAGAGTGGAACATTTTCAGGTGGAAAACATACCTCAAAAAGATGGAAGTTAATGAGAAATTGAAGCTTAGAGAGTAAAGTTAGAATGAAGCTGGGAACCCGTGAGAGCTAGAAAGACTGAGGCTTAAAAAATGAAGTTCAGAAGGGGTTGCAAACACGTGGAAAGCCTGAGCAACTGGGTTTAGAAGGTGAAGTTAGAAAGGAGCTGGGGATCACATGGAAAGCCAAAGCAACTGAGGTTACAAGGTGAAGTTCAAAAGGGCCGAAAACACATGGAGCAACCAAGTGGCAGAACCCAAGTGACAATCCGTGTATAGTAAATTCAGAGACTGTGAAATAGATAGAGTGGGGAAGTTGACATCAGGTCAAGGGGGTAAGTGGGGGAAGAAGGAGATCCAGAGTGAGAATCCACACATGATAAATTAGGGACCATCAGACAGAGCAGAGAGAACAGAAAACATTAAAGGAACATTAAAAGACAGCGTTAGGTCTCCCTTCCCCTCCTGGCCAGATGGCCGAGTGGGGCTGGGAACCGAGACTCACACAGGGGAAGCTCAGACCACACCAGACGCAGATGAGAGGGTCTCAGGAAGAAGAACAGATCTCAGGAAGAAGACCCTGGGAATCGGAAGGGCCACATCTGTCTGTCACTTTTATAGGGTTTATTCAGGAAGGATCTGATTTGTTTGATCTGGAGAATGGACCATAGAGTCCACCCATATCTGGGTGGAGCTGGGATCAGCAGGGTGCATTGTAGATCAATGTCAGGCATGAGTTCTAATCCAAGTTAGGAGTGTTCATTCTTGTGTCCTGAGAAGTCAGGTTTCCGGCATCTTCTGGTGTCCTCTGGGCCTCATCCCTCGCTGAGACCTGCCTAGCTTTCTCTATTCTGTCTGAATAGCTTTGTTCAAGTTCTCAAAGAGGTTCTGACCCCATGCCCAGCTGATGCCCATAGCCTGGAGGAAAGAATCCCATGAGCCTTCACATGTGTGCAAGCCCACCCACAATGCCCAGTCTCTGCTGCCTCGCTTTCTTGTGAAGTCTGTAAAGCCAGCGGGAGGATAGGAAAATACCAACCTCAGCTTCTCCTTACACTCATGCAATCCTCAACACAGATGCCTTCTATGTCCAGACGTGTGCTCTGCCACTGACAGCAGCTGGTCCTCAGTCAATGAGTGCCAGCACTAACTAGAGATAGTGAAACCCCCATAGGAGGAGGGCTCAGTTCCTAAGACTTCCCTCCCTCCAGGCCCCTACCACAAGGCCTACATTGTGAGTCCAACCTGGGATTCTGACTGACCTGCTATAAATTGGAGCCCTGCACTCCCCTAGGGTTCAGTTAATTTACTACAGTTGCTCACGGAGTTCAGGGAACCATGTCTATTACAAAGGATGAAGCTGTCAGGTGGAAAAGATGCCTAGGGTCCAGAGTGAGACTCTACCTTGAAAAAACAAAACAAAAACCAAAAAGATGCCTAAGGCAAGATATGTGGGAAGGAACACCAAGCTTACATACCTGAGGGAATGGTGAGGCAAACTGCTCCAGATTCTCCATGTGCTCAGCTATCTGGAGCTCAGTGGAGCTTCGTTCCGAGTTATTGTCATTATTATTTTCATGTATGTGGTGGTGAACTGGTGTGTATGTATATATGGGCACATGTGTGTGTAGATAGCAGAGGTTGAGGCTGATGTTTTATTGATTGAGGCAGAGTCTCTCATGGAACCCAGAGCTCACTGACTCAGGTTGTCTATCAAACAGCTTGCCCAGGGATTCCATTGATATGTGGCTGGCAATTTGTTCAGACACCAAGAAAACATGCGCACACACACACACACACACACACACACACACACACACACACACACACACAGAGCCATGGAAGCCTGGCCCACCGTGCCTGTTCTGCATCTATGTGGGGGCTGGGAATCTGGGCACAGGTACTCATGTTTGTGCAAGTGCTTTACCACTGAACCATCTCTCCAGCCCCTGTCCTGAGATTTTATGGTGGCTTCATTCAGAGGCATGACTGATAGCATCACTGGCCCTTGGCGACCAACTCAACCTTTAGCCCCTCTCTCTTCCCTGGAGGATGGAGACAGGGCCAACAGTCTCAACCCTTGGTCCTACATTGGTCTTTCTTGGGACCTATTCCTATTCTGAAGCTGCCTAGGCGCTCAAACATGGTTCAGTTCATTAGCACACAGAACACACATTTTTAAATTCCAGGAATTCTGGAGTTGTATGCCAGGAAGCTGGAAGAAAGACCAAATGCATATTTCACAATTACACAGCCAGTGGCTTCTAAGCACTTGTAAATTTTACAATTGCAGCAATGTTTTATGGTTGCATATGGTACATGCTGTACCTTCTAGAATGTTCTCCTCATACAGCCTCTGCTTCCTACCAGCTTTTCCCTTCATCCTCCACATTCCTTCCAGGCATGACTTCCTTTGGAGGCTCTTATTACTTCCCCAAAGGGAACGGGCTTCTTGTGGTTATTATTTTATTACATTCTCCCAGGTCTGTGATTGCGCACACCATAACATCATGATCACTTACTGTTGAGTGCTGCAGGTCTACATGTTTCCATGGCTCTGTGTGTGTGTGTGTGTGTGTGTGTGTGTGTGTGTGTACATGTTTTCTGTGTTTGAGCAAATTGCCAGCCACATATCAATTTTATACAAATATGAGGAGGATAAGTGAAACTTCCTAATTATTATTTTTTATTTAATTAATTTTTAATCATAGCACTTTGGAAACAGAGGTAGGAGGACTGCCATGAGTTCAAGGCCAGCCTAGGCTAAACAGTGAGTTCTAGATTAGCCTGGGCTAGCTAGAGTGAGACCTTGCCTGAAACAAAACAAAACAAAGGAAGAACCTTTGGGGCATGGGGGCTAGCTAACGAAAGTGGTTTTCTGGGAGCAGTCTTGAGGGTCATATCCACCTGTGGCTCTGGCCTGGGTTCTCTGCTTCTAGATCTACCAAAACAAAAATAAGACACATTGCAAGCTCCCACCACTACGGATGGCCATGGACTTATCCACTCCAGATGCTAGGCCTTCTTGTGACAGTTAACGTGTACCTTCAGGTAAGTTCCACAGATTCCATGCCTGACCCCTGCCCCTGAGTGTCTCTAACTAGAGTTCAAACGTTCAAACCTAAATTCCGAAACTGATTGGTCAAAGATAGACCAACCGTCTCTGTGAGAGCTTAGGAGTGAGACCCCACACAATGATGCTAAGCTCCTCCTTAACCCCTCCCCAGTAAGAGCTTTGCCTTGCCTCTTACTGGATCAAAATAGATATTGTTAATTCTTGTTTCTTAAACAAATATGTACTTCTTTCTGGTGCTTTTATTTTCTTAAACATGTATGTACTTTCTGATGCTTTCCCCCCTCAAATTCCACACCCCAGTACCCTAACAGCAGTTAGGGTTATTTCTTCAGAGGGGGGGATTGTGACAGTCATGCAGCTCCAGAGACAGCTCCCCTTGAGAGGGAGGTGTCTATCTAGAGCTAAAACCTAGGTGCTAAAACTGATTGGTCAGATATAAACCAATCAGCTGTCTCTCTGACTCACCTGGGGAAAAACTTAAATTAACTTTCCTAGAAGAAAGAACTCTCTTCCCCACATGGCAAGCTAGCAGAAAGACCTCTGAATCTCCAGGCCTTAGAAAGGTAAGGCCTACCCCAACCCAGCTAATGGCTGGGGTGGGGGAAGGCTCCAGATTTTGCCCCTCATGAACCTTTCCTTCTCATGATGGGAGCTCTCTGTTATCTTTTCTTCTTCTGCTTGTTTAGCTGAACATCATAAGTTCTGTTAAACTCTCTGACAAGTGTTTTCCCCACACTTGTGGCTGGAGAACTCTGTAACTCCCCATGTTCCCTTAAACAATAAAGTGTCCCACTATACCTTACTATCTTGTTGTCTATGATTTTAATTCTTTAACTTTGTAGACAACAACTCGGATACTCTTTAAACTTTGGGGTGCATTGGAATTTTTGCTGGGTGTTATCTAAATTCTAATCTCCGGATCACCCCGTTAACATCTCTGCTCACCTGGGCCAGGGAATACACACTGTAACAGGAAATTCTCCTCCTCACATGGCTTGCTAGCAGACAGACCTCTCAATCTCCAGGGCTGGGGTTCCTTCCCACATGAACCTTTTTCCTCATGATTGGGAGCCCTCTGATAGCCTTCCTTCTTCTGCTTGTTTGGCTGAGCAGCACAGATTTTGCTAAAACCTCTCCCACGTGTTCTCTCCACACTAGTGGTAGCGATCTCTGTAACTTCTCATTTCCTTTTAAATAAGGTATGGGCTACTTTCCTAATCCCACTCCGAATCCTCTGAACTTACTCTGATAAACGTGTGTGAAATGCTCTCTATCTAGGCTTGTCCAATTCTTTGGTATGCTGAGATATGAACTCTGGGGGAAGTGAAGTGAGTGAAGCTTCAGGTATTCACCCTGCTGTGACTACCCTCCCCTGCTACCTTCCCAGGCAGGATGGACTATATCCCTGAAGTGTGAGCCCAAATAAAGTTCTCTTCCCTTAAGCTGCCTCTGCCCAGGCTTTGGTCACAGATGTAAAAGTCCTCAGGAATGATGTTAATAATTGAAGAGGCATTTTGGCACTGTTCTTCTGGGTTTCACAGAGGATTCTTCCCCAGAGCTATAGGCATCCCTCATTCTGGGGCCTTGTGTTCTCTTGGGGTGAGGTAATGTAGGTATTTCCTGAAGCAAGAAAGTAAGAAAGGAAAAGTTATAGTGACACGCGGAGATAAGAGGCCCTTCATCCCAGAATATGGTTTGCTTTCCTCCTGACACAGTTGGGAAACTTCAGAAATGTAAAGATTGATAAAGCCCAAATGGCCCATTTCGTATTTTCCTAAAGACATTTCAACCGAGAATGCCAAAGCCAATAAATAAGTTTTGCTTGCTTATGGCCCCAGATGACAGACCCTTAAGTTCTTAGCACTTCTAAATTTAAGCAACACCCCTCCCTCAAGTCCACCTTGCAGTTTTGTTTACAAAAGGAAATTCCTTGACCTTTAACCCTTGTACACTGCTCTCCGAGCCTCTGATTTAGAAAACCACAGGATCACACACGTGCCATTATCGAGACAACATGGCATGACTCTCCATTGAGAAACCCATACCCACCCTTGGGCATGTCTCATTCTTTCCCAGAGCATGTCCATTCTATTAGCCCTTGTGCTTAAGCTCCATGTTAAAAATATCTTTTTATGGGCTGCAGAGAGGGCTCAGCAGCTAAAGGCACTTTAAAGGCACTGACAGCCCAGGCTCAATTCTCCAGGACCCACATAAAGCTAAATGCACAATGTGGCGCATACATCTGGAGTTCATTTGCAGGAGGCTTGGCTTACCCATATTCATTTTCTTTCTGTCTGCCTCTTTCTCTTTGTCTCTCTCAAGTTTACACACACACACACACACACACACACACACACACACACACACGTTTTTCAAGGCAGGGTCTCTCTCTCTAGTTCAGACTAACTGGAATTTACTATGTAGTCTCAAGGTGACCTCCAACTCACTGCAATCCTCCTACCTCTGCCTCCCAAGTGCTGGGATTAAAGGTGTCTGCCATACACTGTTGGAATGAATCTCCAAACCAGGCACAGTTTTGGAAGGAGAGTATTTATTGAAGTTTCAGATCCAGAGGATGTTCCATAATGGTGAAAGAGGCTGGCCCCCTTTCACAGGTCCAAGCTGAGAGAGAAATCCATTACCAACACCTCCAAAAGCAAGCAAGCACACTCCAACTCACAAACAGCAGGACCTCCAGGCTTGAGCTCAGACTACTCTTTATATATGAATAGCTGGAATTCCAGACCCACCTCAGAAACACCTTAGGGCTGTACCCTAGGATCTGAGCAAGGAGACACCCTCTCCAACCAGACAACTGAAGAAAAACTTTATAATAAACTCTTGAATATATTGGAGGACACCCCTTCAAACCACCACAGGTGTGTACCACCATGCCGGGATAAATAAAAATATATTTTAAAGTATCTTTTAATAACCCCCAACTTTGCTTCATACTGGCTCATTCTGAAATGCTTTTCTGTGGGGAAGCCAAGAATCCTGGTTTGGCCTGAGTGGAGGTTGGTTCCCTAGGGAGGACGAGAACTCCTGAAGCCAGTGATCAAGTGGAGCTGTGTTCTCATCTCTGCAGCTCTGCCCTTCTTAGCCTGCTGGGAGCCCCAGTGTGAGAGGCACTGGCAGGTTCCCAGCTGGCCAGGCAGCAGGTCGTCACCAAGGAATTGCAGCTGATGTTAGGTTTGTAAAGGAGGAAGCTAATTTAGATTAATTAATTTCTCTTGAACACTAGCTAGTATTTGCTACTGCTCTCTATTTAGCCTGGCACTTTTATGATATTCAGCTTCAAGGAGATTGCCCCATTAGCACCACCGCCTAGTTTTCATATTTGTTATAGTTACGTACTTTCCTTAAAAATGTTTTTATTTACTTATTTGAGTTGAGGTGAGATGAGAGAGAGGGGAGAATGGGCACACCAGGTCCTCTTGCCACTGCAAACAAATTCCAGACTCATGTGCCACTTTGTGCATAAGGTGCCCTCGTGAGGAGTGTGCTTTAGATGAAATAATAACTAATCAATAATAACAAATTTAATAGATGTGATAAAATAATGATAATGCAATGTGAGAAGCATGCTGAAAAAAATAATGTGTGAGGAAATAAGTAAACATAAGCACAACTAAGGATGAAATGTTAAGAATAAGAAACATTAAGAAGTTCATCAAATATAATAGGTGTAGGTAAAATTAAGGTGTGAGAGTGTTTTAGGTAAGATGTTTAGTTAAGAATAGTAAGGCTAAGTGTGGAAATATTTTGTGTATTAAAGAATGGGTTAACTGTTGCTGAAGAAACCACAGAATGCCACCGATCAGCATCGAGAGCCCTTCAAGGTCCAGAACGGTATCCAGTCCCCAGAAGGCAGTTAGTGTAGTGCTGGAAGGCACTGCACAGGCTCCAAGGGGAAACTGATCAATGACAGCTGGAGTAAACAGAGACCACTGACATGAAACACAATCTGCGGCCATGAGTAGGCTGCCCACACCTCCTACTGGAAGAGAACAGCGAACCAAGAAAGGAGCACTTGTGTAATGGAGGAGCCTGGGCCTGGGGGAGATAGTCAACAGCTTTCAAATTCGGCCAAATTTTCCACTTAGTGAGGGGGAGCCCTTGTCTGGAACTTGGGATTCAGGGCGATAGGCACCAGACCCCGTACTCTTGGGCTCACAAGAAAAGATGCACTATGGGAGCCATTGACGGGGAGGCTACTAAAAATAGAATCTAGGTAATCCAGAATTGAGTATATTTGTTAACCTACACTGATCTCACTCTCCAATGGAGATTGTGTTTGTATTTTTCAGGATGCAGTGAGAGAGCTGGGTCCCATCTAACCCTACCAACTGACCGTAGGCCAATAGCTGAGATCCTGGCAAGAGATGGGCCACCACAGTCATATCGTGGAGGATCCAAATGGAACCCCGCAGAGAATGACGGGATGAACAAGGGACCCACAGCCACAGCCATTCAATCAACACAGAATAAGCCAGTGAGACAGAAACCAATGATTTTCGACACAAAGACCCCTAAACTCACAACATTAAAGCAGCCTTAATACCCACCACGACTCAGGGAACTGAGCGGAAGAGGGGGTGGAAAGATCGTAAGAGCCGTGGTGGGGGAGACTATCCAGAGGCATGGCACCCTTCAGTATCAACACACTTGGGCCAGGAAAACCAGGCTGAATACTAGGCTATCCATGGTCTCCTGTTACAAGGACTGATCCAGTCAACCCATGGAGGAGGTTATCCAGCTGATTGGGGATGGGGGGGAGCATCGGGGAATTGGGGATAACAACTCATTGTTTGCCCACTAAATAATGTAACTCATTATGGACAATAAAAAAATTTAAAAAATTTAAAAAAAATAAAGAATGGGTTAAGTATTGTTAGATTGTTAGAGTGTGGCTAAATAAGTAGTTTGAGTTATAATTTTAAATGTGTGGTAGGTGTTAGCATTAAGAGTAAAGGAATATTTAGGAAGCTTAAAAGTATTAGAATATAGCTAGAGTGCTTTTACCATATATTATATATCAGTGTAACAGTGTAATAGTATAATACAATATTGTTAAGATGTAGAAATAATATATAAAGTTAAGATGCATTTCAGCCGTCAGTTTGTGTGGGAAACAACCAAGGTTTTTGGCTGTGTAAGGTCTGGTCAGTACTGATAAGATACAAGGAGCTAAAGGACGTATATAAACTGACCTGTACCTCTCTGGCACTCGTTGGGTGTGATGTCACCCTGTCCCCTCGGGGCAAGAGTCTGAAGCATTATCCCTGCTCCTTCCTGATTGGAGTGGTGCCCATCCACTCCAGGCCAGCCTCCCCCCCCCACCCCCAACTCTGGCCTTCATGGGGCAAAGGAAAGTCGAGGATCAAACCACATGGGCTGGCCAGGTTTGGAGTCTTGGGAATTGGGGAAATTTGCCTATGCCTTTATTAATAAACCAAGCCTTGTGCCAACTCCTGACTCCTGTCTAAACTGTAAGCTCGTGACACGCCCTCATCCTCAGCTGTCCTTACATGCATCTGCTCCCAGGGATCCCAGTCTCAGCCCAATGGCAGCTGGTCACCTACCCCTGCCTGCCCATCTCTGCTGCTTCTGTGGAAGTGTCCTCATTGGCCCCTTGGACGATTCTGTGCCAACTGCCCAGCGATGACATAGACTCATTAAACCACATTCATGCTAGTGGAGGGATTAAAGTTAGTGCACCCCAACAGCACTTGAGGCACCAAATTGCTAAGGTGAGTGGGCATCTGCAAACATGCCACCACAAAACCTTGGAAAACTAGAAATCCAGTAGAGCTGCTAACCGAGCCCAGGATCTCCTGCAATGCCAAGGTAATTAACCTTTTCAGCTGTCCATGAGCAGCAGTGAGTATCTCTGGGTGGCTTTCCAGGGTCATCAGCGTGAGTGCTTTGTAACTGTAGTGTAAACTGAGCTTGCTGGGCCTGGCTCCCCTATTAACCCCTCTTGTCTGGAAGGCTAGTCCTGTTACCAGGGGTAATCTAAACAAATCCATTAGCTTCCCAAGCTCTTAGTTGACTTAAAAGTCGCCAGGGTTAGAGGTCACGCAGCCAGGCCATGCGTCATAGCCTCCCAATAGCTCTGCAGTGGATGTTAGGATGATAACGGTTGTCTAGGTTACTTAAGGATGTGGAAGTGCTTTTGCTGAAAACACTGACTTTTTTCCCTTCTTCTCTGTTTCTCTGTCTGTTTTTCAAGGTAGGGTCTTGCTAACCCAGGCTGACCTGGCATTCACTACGTCATCTCAGGGTGGACTCAAACTCACAGTGATCCTCCTAAGTGCTGGGACTGAAGGTGTGCCCCACCATGCCCGCTGTCTTTATTATGTTTGTGTGTGTTCACATGTGTCTTCCTCTATGGCTTTTTTTTTTTTCTGAGACATGGTCTCTCAGTGAACCCAGAGCCCTCAGATTCGGCTAGTTTAGCTATGCCGTAAGTCTCTGCCTCCCCAGCTCTGGGTTTATAGATGCACACCACCACACCCAGCTTTCACATGGGTGCTGGGATGCAAACTCCGGTCCTTATGCTTGTGTGGCAAGAACTTTACCCACGGAGTCATCTCCCAGCTCCAACACTGATCTTTACTTAGGCCTCAGATGTGATGGGTCATCTCTGTCTTCATATAGTCTTTGTCCTGTTGGCTGTCTAAACCCAGTGTGGTGGCACACACCCATAACCCCAACACTCTGGAGGTGGAGCCAGAAGGATCGGAAGTTCAAGGTCATCCTCAGCTTCGTAGCACATAGCAAGTTCCAGGCCAGTGTGGGCTAGATGAGACCCTATCAAGTCCCACTTGATTTCGGGTTCTGTACCGGCCACTTCAGCTGCCTTACTGAGCATAATGCCCAGCCGGCAGCATGAGCAGCTCTTCTCAATGAGAGGCCAGAAGTAGGAGCACAAGCTGTTACCAGGTTGGCTTCTCCTGAGGCCTCCACTTTCCTTGAAGATGCCATATTTACCCGTGACCTTCATGGCTGTCCCTCGGTACATTTGTGTCTACATCTCTTTCTTATAAAGACACAAACCACATTAAACTAGATCCCATCTATCTGACCTCATTTTAATTTAGTCACCTCTTTTTGTAAAAAAAAAAAATGTATTTGTAAGCAGAGAGAGACAGAGAGAAGAGAGATAGAGAGAATGGGCATGCCAGGGCCTTTAGCTGCTGCAAACTAACTCCAGGCACACGCACCGTTTTGTGCATACGGCTTTACATGGGTACTGTGAAGTCGAACCCACATTGTTAGGTTTTGCAGGCAAGTGCTTTAACTGCTGAGCCATCTCCCCAGCTATCCACGTCTTTAAAGATCCTCGATCCCTATACAGGCATGTGAATTTGTGGGTGACAAAATTCAACCCACAAGTGTCCGTCAACTCTGAGGGTCCTCAATAGTAAAGAAGCTGTGAGCCTCCCCCCCAGGGGAGTTGTAAAACTGTGTTCCCAGAGCCCACTATGGCGCTGCTGATGGGGGACACATGGTGATGTCTTTATTAAGTTCCTGGGGGAGTTCCTGGCTGTTGTAATGAGGATTGGGAAGCTGTCTTAAACACAGCTTTACAGACCAGACCATTTAAAACGCAGTGTAGAAAGATCCAGTCTCAGAATGTTACAAGGAATGCTGTCTTCTGGAATTGACAAGGCTGGTGCACTCAGGAACTCACTGTCTTGCCTACACCAGATTGGACCGGTCAACATTCCATCATGGATGGGGGAAGGAAAGCATTGGCATGGTTGTTTGGGAAGGGGGTGCCATTTTCTTTAGTGGTGTGGCCCCCAACCCATGCTTACACAAGCAACCCTAATTAAACTCAGTGGGTCTAACACAAAAATATAAAAGTGGGAGGGGGAGTAGTTGAGAAGGAGTTAGCAGCAAAGAAAGGTAACGGGAGTGAATATGGTCAAAATACAGTTTACACATGTATGAAATCATGAAAATTAATTATAAAAAGAAAGGAAGGAAGGGAGGGAGGGAAGAAGGAAAGGAAGGGAGAGAAGGAGGGAGGGAGATTTTGTCTGAGTGAAGACGCTAGGAAAGGAAGCCAGCGGTAGGTGGAGATGTTTCCCTGTGGTTTTGGAAGCTGGAAACTAGAAGAGGGCTGCTGGGAAGAGAGCTGAGCGCTACTGTGCACACCCAGGAAATCACCCTGAGAGCAGGCACAAGGCTCCAGGTCTAGACAGCCTTGGGAGTCACCTGGTGGCTCTGCACTTGGCTTGCTTTTCAAGGTCATGTGCACACACCTGCATTTGGCAGGTGCCTACGGGCTGCAGCCTCCCGAGTGTCTGGCGAATCACCCGCTGCATGGCTGCCATGGGAAGCGGAGGGGGAGAGCTGGAGGGGAGGACAGGCACTGCACTGGAGGGGGACGGCTGGGGGAGGACAGGTGGTGCACTGGAGGGGGAGGGCTGGAGGGGAGGACAGGCACTGCACCTGAGGGGGAGGCCTGGAGAGGAGGACAGGCACTGCATCGGAGGGGAAGGGCTGGAGGGGAGGACAGGCACTGCACCGGGACCTCGCTGGTGCTCCCAGGACTTAGGCCTTGCTGTGCAGTCTGAGCTTTGCATGACAGTGGGACACAGCTTGGACAGCGATGGGCATGCCACACTGGGTCTCCCAGAGCCGAGGCCAGGAAAGTTTATTAATGGAAAATGCTTTGGCGCATCAGGAAGACTAAAATGGGTCCTACTCTTCATCATAGACAAATTACAGATAGATTAATACAAACAAGGAACGAATACAAGCTATAGGAAAAATTTAAAAAGTAACTTCAGAAGTCAGAAAGTTGCGGGTTATGCGCTCCACCATTGTACTCGACATTCCCAGCTCAGAAAGACTTTGGTTGCTACTGTTGATACATAGTCTCATAGTGTCAGGGGCGAAAGCTTTTGGGGGCCTTTGGAGGCACACCCTGGCTTAATCTCAGGACGGCACCTGACAGCTTGCCACGAGGGGCTTAGTTTAAGGAGTTTCAGGAGGTGATCTTGATTGGCCGTTATGCACAGGTTTTTACCATTAGCCCTCTGATTGGCCAGGAAGCTCTATATATTCTGCCTCGTTCCCTGCAATAAAAGGCACACGTTCATCAACCCACAAGCGGTGTGTGTGTATCTGTATGATCACTGCCCCTGCGGGCAGTGATAGGTGGTGGCCCGTAGGGGGAGACGAGAAAACGTATGGGGACACGAAAAAGACACGAAAACCGTACGGGGAGACGAAAACCCAGGAGCCGTATGAGGACACGAAAAACATATGAGGACACGAAAAACGGGGAGCCGAATACGGGGAACTGAAAACTGGGAAAAGTACGGGGAGACGAGAAACCCGGGAAATGGAAGGATCCATAAAAGAACCTAGGTAAGAAAAGTTTTATGGTCCGTGGTAAAAGTGAAAGTTGTGAAGCTTGCCGAGAGGGCAACGAGATGGTTATCATGGTAGAAGCGAGGAAAATAAAGTGCACTAAGATTGACTAAAATAGAGAATTAAAAATTCTCTGGAAGTGGTTATGAGAAGGTCCACTGACAGTAGCCAAGAGGAAGTGAGGCATGCCGAGAGAGCGACTGAGGTTCGCAGTGAAGCGATGAGAAAGTCACTAAGAGTGGCTGAGGTTCGCGGTACAGAAAGTCACTAAGTAACTGAGGTTCACGATAGAGTAAGAAAGATGGGCCCGTATGGAGACGTTTCCGGGACTGCAGCCCGGGGAAGGGGGGTAATGGACACGCTTTGCTCTGGTCCAAGTAAAAGTGGGAGCAATTTTGATTTTAATGAGAATAATTCAAGAGTGTTGGTATATAAAAGTAGACTTCTTTCTGCATGGCATAGAAGAAGGGAAGATGGGAGCTGGACCGCGCTCCGTGAGTCCCGAGGCTGTTAGGCAGATGGGCAGGTTAAGCAAAGAGTTCCATGGACGCCAAGGCCGAGAATAGTACGAGATGGCCCGAGCTATGGCGGGGAATTCTTAGCTTCTCTCCTTTCCATGAGATGCAATCTGGAGGTCAATGTTTGTTATGGAAAACTGCTTATGTTTTCCTAAAGACTATAGAGCAGCATATTCCTTGGTTTCTGGAGGAGGCGAAAACAACAGTGGATAGGCAGCGGGTTCGCTCGCGGTGGCGCGCCAGGCCTGAGCGAGTTAGAGCGTGCGTGATGGCGATTGTCACGGCCACCCGGGCCCAGGCGTTGCGCTTCCACCCCACAGAGAAGCATGCCAAAGCAGTCTGGTCCCAAGGACCGCATGCCAGGCCAGATCCAAGGCGGCCAGGCAGGCAAAAAAATTAAACAAAGAACTCTGGGAACGCCCTGGCCAGGCCAGGATGAACTGACTGGGCTAGAAACTTGGAATTCCTTAGTTTTTTTTTCTTTTTTTCTCTGAGATGCAAATTCAACTCCAGGCAACTGTCAAGGTCACAGGACCCAATGCTCAAGAGTAGAGCGTTATGCTTATGTCAGAAGGTCTGGCTTAGAGGTCTAAGTAATTTATAAGGCTTTCTCTCTGTCTATACAGATGTAAAAGCAAGCTAAACCTCTACTATTTCTCTAAATATATATGCAAAAGTGATATTTTTCAGTCAGTCTAAAATGTAGGTTTCTGCCTTGTTAAAATTCCAAATGCAAGCACCCTGGGGCTGGAAAAAACAATGGCCACTCAGGGCTCGCCCCAAGGAATACAGCCTTTTCTTTGTGGGAAAACCAGCAACTCAAACAAATTAATTTTTGCCTTTATGATTTTGAGCTTTGCCTCTTTTTTGGTTATTGGTCTTTATTGCCTATAGACTAAAGAATCCGATATGGCCATGAGGCCTTTCCCCAAGAGATGTTTGAGAAGGAAAGGTCCTGCAAGATGAATTCGGTTGACTTGATGTCAGACTCTCAAGTCTTGGAGGTCTGAGAAACTTGATTAAAATTTATAAGACTTTTTCTCTGTCTATGGATTTGAAACGGGTTGAAAATCTCTGGTTTGGGTTAAAATTGTCTGCTAAAAAATCTTTGGTTTGGGTTATATATACAAAAGTGACATCTTTCAGTCAGTCAAAAAGACAGGTTCTTTCACCTTGCCAAAATTCCAGGTGCAAGCCCCTTGGGCTGACAATGGAATAACTGAAGCAAGGCCAAACCCCAGGGAGGGTTAGCCTCAGGGAGTACAGCCTTTTGTTTGAAGGGAAGGCCCTTCAGGCTAAATTCAATAGATTTTATTTCTGGTCGATTTGCAATTGATTTGATTTCTGGTCAATCTGTGATTAATTTGGTTTCTGGTCAATTCATAAAATTTTTTATTCTATAAAATCCTTGTAACACATGAGACAGAACAGAGATAGGAGGATGACAAAATTCTTAATTGGCTAATAAAATTTGCTCCTTCTGGGTTATTGATCATGCTTGAATATTAACTATGATACAGATTTGTCTTTCCAGGTTAATCTCGATAAGTTTTGAAAATTCTACCAATGGGAAAATTGCCATATGTATCCAAAAGTTTCAAGGTAACATTCTAAAATAAGTAAATGTGAATGCAGCTTGTCTCAGAGATCATTATGTTTTGCATATACTATTTTAAAGCGCGCAAAATAAAATTATTAGCAGGATATATCTTATATGTGCTAATACTATATGGGTTGTCAATTCTCCAAAAATGATATTTATAGAGGTGTTACATAAGAAAAATGCCTATAGTTTCTCTAAAATCTATAATGTATAAATAACTAAAATATAGTAAAGACAAATATGTGTTGGATGTCAATTTTCCTATGAAAGCTGAGGCTCATAGACTTAAGAAAAGAAATAGCATATACTTTTATGCTCTACTGGCTTTTGACTATGGGACAAGAGCTCTTCCTATTGCCAAAATTCCAGAAACAGACATATTTTCCAATACTTCCTCATAAGACCGTCTGGCCAACGGGTTTATGATGAATGTAAAGGAAATAAATATACAAGGAGAATTATATCTTGCATTGCTAAAGTCCATGATTGTATAGGTAAACTGAGTCAAAGAAAAAGACAAAATATTTTTCTCATCTATTGCTAAATGGTTAGAGACATTATCTACTATAAGTACTATGTATTTTCTGCTTGCTTATAAATTAAAAAGAAGGGGGAGAATGCACTTAGAAAGTGTCTTTCTTAATTTTGGGAATTTTGCAAAAAGAATAGTCATGGCAAATTATAAAAGAAATGATTCTCTAGCTTAAGTTTTTATAAAACCGAGTATAGATGTTCTTTTGCTTGTGAAACCATACAGGCTAACACTGGACCTGATCACTCCAGTTATAGCTGTTGGTTCAATGACTAAATTGTTTGTGGATTAAGAAATGCACAAGAGGAACTCTTGGGGTACTCACCAAGACTAGCTATGTTTCTTTGTCAAGGACAAATTGAGTCTTTGGGATGGAAATTGCTTACTGGTATTAATTTTCTAGGATGGGTTCGCATATCTAAAAAGCATTGTTATATGGTTCTATTTGTTTATACTAATACTGCCAGGTGGTCATCATCTGACTTGTAAGGTTTAATTTCAGTCATTGTGGTTTCTATACTCCTATTAGATAAGTGTGATGGAATAACTTAATTAAGCTAACAACACTGGTTGTCACAGGTTTTTCTTTTAAAAAATTTGGCAGGACACTGCTCTGCTTTGTTGCAGATGATCGCAGAAGTTTCCATCTAAGATATTATTTCAACAACTGTCTTATTTTGTGTGCTTGAACTAACTCTTTAAGATTTCAGTTCCTGTGGATGTTGGTTCTCCTCATACATCAATTGCAGTTCTTAAAAAGAGAGACTTTGGAATAGCTTCTGTCATCATTGCTGCGATAGCTGTTTCAGCTGTGAGGCTACTACGGCTGCTGTTGCTCTTGTTTCAGTTTCTACAGCACAGACTCTCAATAATCTTTCTTCTGCAACTGCCCAAGCTCTGAACATCCGGGATCAACTAAATGGACAATTTAAAACTGGACTTATGATTATTGATCAGCGAATTGTTCCTGTGCAGAAAGACTTGGTATCGTTGGACAATCAATAACATTGTGATGTGTTCATTCTATTGTATTCTTCCTATTGTGGGACTTTGTATAATTGATGTTTTGCAGCAAAAATGTCTAGACAGCTGTCATATATGTTAACTAGTCATTGGACTTATGAGTTTAATCTTCATTGCTAACTTATGAGTTTAATCCTTATTGCTATAGCGTCTTCGATAAGAACTCTTGGTCTGATGTGCATTAACACTTTGCCAATCTCAGATGTGCCAACAACTGTAAGAACAGCTAATTAAAGCAAGTCATGGTAGCTATGGGTGACCAATCCTCCCCCCATATATGGCTTAAAATGCTGGATCGGTAGTCAGAGACGGGTAAGATCCATGGAATTACATATCAACCTAAGACAGGGTTCTGACGCTTGGAGGTCAGAATTCCAATGACGGGTAAGAGTGTAATTTGCCATGGACAACCTAAGACAGACACGATCCTGAGCCATTTTTTTTTAATAAAAGAAAAGGGGGATATGTCGGGGCGAAAGCTTTTGGGGGCCTTTGGAGGCACACCCTGGCTTAATCTCAGGACAGCACCTGACAGCTTGCCATGAGGGATTTAGCTTAATGAGTTTCAGGAGGTGATCTCGATTGGCTGTTATGCACAGGTTCTTACCATTAGCCCTCTGATTGGCCAGGAAGCTCTATATATACTGCCTCGTTCCCCGCAATAAAAGGCACACGTTCATCAACCCACAAGCGGTATGTGTGTGTATCTGTATGATCACTTCCCTCGCGGGCGACGGGCAGTGATATCATAGAGCCCAGGCTGGCCTTGAAATAGCTGAGGATGACCTTTACTTTGAACTTCTAATCCTCCCGTTTGCTGGGATTACAGGTGCGCACCACCATGCTTGGCCTAGCAGAACTATTAAAGCTCAAATTAAATCCAGAAATCCTGGTTAGGTATAGTGATTATTTAACTAGTTTGCATTTGTATGTACATATATGTATCATTCATATATATATATGGTGTATATACACATGCATTTTTGTGAATTATATACACACAAGCAAGATATGTAGACAAATGAAAACTAATGTTAGAATGGAAAAATATTTGTAACGTCTATGAAAGATAAGCAATTACTTCTCAATATATAATGAACAAGCAATAATAAGGGAAAATTAAAAATTGGCAAAAATATGTGAACAGCTATTAATTAGTAGGGTGTGCAAAGTACAGAAATTACTAAAAGCCACCCTTTCTATTTTTTTAATGGTAAAAATCTGTGGAAAAGGTTATTCAGTCATTGCCGGTCTTGCTGTGAATTGCCACAGCCCTTTGTCATATGCAATAACATTTAAAACATGCACACTGAGACAGAGCTAGCTCACCTAGGAAGTCTAGGCAAGAGAAACAGAAAACTAATGTCCATGTGGGAATGTTCACTGTGACATCGCTCTATAAATACGACGTGATCCACTGGGCTTAATAGGTATGGGATTTCTAGAAGAAATGTGTGAGAACCACATATTTGGGTATCAAGAAATTTCTAAACATGAGGAAAATGCAAAATAATATTTTATTATTTTAAAAATAATATTTTATTTTATAAGCATACAGAAACACTTATTTTTTCACTATATTGGCAAATATAGTTATGTACACACAGAAGCAACAGGCTTACTTGATGGGGAGATATAAATGAGTTTAAGAGATCCAAAAAAATAACATGTCTGTTGACATAAACAGCAATCATGATTTATACAATATTTTCTTTATTTCCTTGCGTGCTTGCGTGCCTCTTCCTGCTGCAAATGAACATTTGGGGGGGGGGAGAGATAATGGGCATGGCAGGGCCTCTAGTCTCTGCAAACAAACTCCAGATACATGCACCACTTTGTGCATCTGACTATATATGGGTACTGGGGAATCAAACTCCAGTCTTTAGGCTTTGCAGGAAAGTGCCTTAACTGCAGAGCCATCTCTCTAGTCCCATTTTAAAACTTTGAGACAGGTTCTTACTAAGTTGCTCAGGATGGCCTTGAACATGCTATCCTACTGCCTCCTGGGGGACTGGAATTATAAACCTGTACCACCAGGACTAGTTTTACTCAGATTTTTTTTCTTATGCTTTTAAACACTGTTCAAAGTTTTACTGAGCATATATTTGTCATACTACTAGGAAAAAAAAAAAAAAAGATACCATGATACTTTACTAATCCCCAATGTGTGCACCTCTGAGGACTCTGAGTGACACCCTGCCCTGGCACAGAGTTCATAAAACCCCCAGGCAAACCAGGCAAAATGCTACTTTTGTAGTGAAGTAAACACTGAAAACAAAAGCCAGGGATAGTCACATGCATTTTCATTTATGGCTTTTGGTTATATTATTCCCAAGACCTGTCTGCAGGTGGGCTTGCTGTCAGTAGAAATATTCTGGTAGAAGTAGAAGTGAGGTGGGCAGGGAGATGAGAGAGAACATGGGTAGGGGAAACGGAGGAACAACTCCAACGAAGATTCTATGAGAATGCTGTTAGGCAATCTGTTACTTTGTGTGCTAACTTAAAAATAAAATTAAAAAATATAAAAGTGAAAAAGGAATGACTGAGACATACAGAGTAGAATCATTTACAATACCGTCAGGCATGGGCACGGGAAGCAAAGGTAGGATCGATGTGAGTTAGAGGCCAGCCTAGGACTACAGAGTGAGTTTAAAGTCAGCCTGGTTTAGAGTGAGATCCTATCTCA
This sequence comes from Zapus hudsonius, assembly GCA_004024765.1. Classification (NCBI taxonomy): domain Eukaryota; kingdom Metazoa; phylum Chordata; class Mammalia; order Rodentia; family Dipodidae; genus Zapus; species Zapus hudsonius. The sequence continues at coordinate 5,457 of PVHP010008562.1, read as the reverse complement.
ATAAAGCAACAACAACAAAAAATTCTCTATCAATGGGCTGGAGAGATGACTCACTGGTTGAAAGCACATGCTTACAAAGCTTGGTGGCCTGAGTTTGATTCCCCAGTACCCAGATGCATCTGGAGTTTGTTTGCAGTGGCAGGAGGCCCTGGTGCTCCCTCGCTCTCTTTCTCTCTCTCTCCTCTTGAAAATAAATAAATAAATATTTTTAAATTCCCCATCAATATATGTGAAGAACAGGAGAAACTGGTGAAGCAGTTTAGGGTTAGCTGCCCTGAAAGTTAACAGCATTTTTTCTCTTGCCTAAAAGTGAGCAACGCCCTTCAGTGTGCCAGGGGAATCTGGTTCTTCTCTTTTTCCCTGAAGGAGTCCTCCACGGTCTACACCTGGGTAAGGCCAGGAATGCCACAAGAGAAATCTGCTTTGTTCCTTATCTCTTTTTGGGCTAAAGGAGTTCCTCTTCCCTAGAAACCAGGCATAAGGATGTAACGGCAAGGGCCCTAGACACCTGCAAGGGGACTGGACTGACCAGCTGTGGCTCCATCCAGTGAAGCCGTATTCCTATAGGAAACCCCATCAGACTGGCCATGTGGATTACCTGCTCAGGACCCTCCTGCCTTATAGTAATTCTGCTTTCTTTCCTTCTCCTAAGCTCTATAATAAAATCTTTCTAAACCTCATCTTCTGTGGTCCATGGATTTCATTCTTCTAATTCATAAGACAAGAACCTGGAGGCCACTGGCTCAGGGGAAGTTTTGTGTGACTGTGAATGTCCAGCACCCTAACTTCTGAGTTAAAAGCCCCACCAAGAGCTGGGAATGGCCCATTGGCTCTCAAAGACACCCCAAATTCCGGTATCACCTATACAATCTTGTTTATTTAAGTACATACTCCATGTGTCAAATTAATGATGGCTCTTGATACTTTAATGTTTCTTCCATGGTGAAGCGGGGTTGTGTCTCATCTCCTTGGACCTGAACTGGCTTTGGGTGTTTGTTTGGTCACTGGAGCCTAAGTTAGTAACACCCTTGGAGCCCTGAGCTGCTTGGCAAAGCTCTCTGGATCTTGTTTGCAGGAAGGAGGAGGAAGTGTCCAGTCAGCAGGCTTCCAGCATGAGGCCAGCAGAGAGCACAGTCACTCACATGGCTGGTTGAAATGGAGCACGACCCCAGACCCAAAATCAGGCAGACACTGAAAGGTCTGGAGAGTAAATGGGAAACTTTATTCGGATGACCAGCCGGGGCTGACTCTACTCGGGAGAGAGAGAGAGTCAGCAACCAGTTCTGGTAGCTCGGGGCTTATAAAGAAAAAAAAAATGTCCTTTACTTTGTAGAAAGAGCAAGCTTGTGTAAAGAAGTGGAAAAAGCAGTTAGTTATTTACCTGTCAGCACCCTACCTATTTTGAAAATATTTTTTAGTTCTCAGAAATTATTATCTCTGGGGCAAGAACCAGTTTTTGAAACTTACAGTAAATTTAACATAACCACACAGTCATGACCCGGTCATGGTCTGGTACAGACAAATTGTTTTCCTTACTTGAAGAACAATGGTTGGTTTAACTATTTCGTTCCCCACTGGTTTTAATCATATAAATCATATCTTTGAATCATTTGTAATTGTATCACCATTAGCTTTATAGAAGGAATACATTTCTTAAGTAAAGATTTGATGGCACAGGATCTACTGTGAGACTTATGAGGAGCAATATCAGGTATAAAGTTAGAATAAAACATGAATTAGCAGAAAGTGTCCTATTTCCTAATTTCCTTATATTATGGCTAAGTCAGAGTGGGCTATTTCACTTCTAGTGGAACATTCTCTAACAGGTAAACAGTTCCTGGCAAGACAATAACAGAGGCGAGAATTAGCAGTTACTTCTGGATCAGCATGACTGATCACAAGTGTAGCCATTTCTTTATGCCCTTGTTTTATTTTTTCCAAACTACTAAACCATATTCTTATTTTTGTTTATATCTTATGTTTTATGTTTATATAATGAGCCTTGTAAAATGGTCAACCTGTCTCATTCCCCCCTGATTTTAGTACCCGAGTCAAATCTTAGACTCATCTGTAACTCTATTGATGATTAAGGGGTAAATACTAAATTTTGAGTTATGGGCCCCACCACAAATGGCAGGGGCCAGCTGTACCAGTGAGCAGAACTTTTATCACATCAAAAAACCTTTAACATAACTTAAGTTTGTTTCATGACATTAAGAAGCATTTTAAAATAACCTTTAATAAAACGAGTAGACCAAATTGATTTGTAATATTTATCTAGAATATACATATAGATGTTTATCATTTATTAAATATTTGGAACATTTTTATGTTCACTGAAACACATGTTTAAAATATGAAAGCAGGTTAGAACATACTTCTGAATTTAAGCATAACCTTTAAAACTTTAAAATTAGTTACAACAAATTTCCTATAAGAAGTCGCTGTCTGTCTGCAGCAACTTGGGACTCACCCATTATCATCCTCAGATGGGCTCAGTACTCTGATATTTTTCATGTTTGTAGTCTCCCTGGTTCAGCAAGGCAGAGAAGCCAAGAAGGCAGAGTCATCAGGAATATCCTCAGGGGTGGGCTTGTGAGCAAAGAAAGTTGTTTCTAGAAGGTTTTTCAGAAAAGGAGGGATTTGGTCAAGGTGTTTAGGGGTTCCAAGGATTTTCTGGTTTACTAGAGCTACCTTTCTTAAATCTAGGGAACCCTCAGGGACAGCCAATGCCAAACACTGGCTACTTTTTCAGTTCAAAAGCACTCACAGGGCTACCATAGCCTTGGTATGAAAATCTGAAAATCTGAAAATCTGAGAAGTTATTTAGAAAACATCAGAGGGGGTAAGGGAACAGGTTGACTGAGTTGATCCCATGAGAACAGTATAGAAAAATGGACAAACACACACAAGACAACACAGTGGCCACAAACACAGACCTGCCTGGCTGAACTGAAGGACTGGGAGACGTCTCACCCCAGCCCTGGACCCTAGAGCTTAATGCCATGTCCAGCTCTCTCCTAAAGGTCCTACTGTATGGATCTGAATGCAGGCCAGGTTGCCCCTCTAGCCAACCTGAACAACACTTGAGTGGGGTCGCTCCCTAGTGGCGAGAGATAGTATCTCACTGGGGCCTCCAAATGAAATGGAGCATGACCCCAGACCCAAAATCAAACAGACACTGTAAGGTCTGGAGAGTAAATGGGAAACTTTATTCGGATGACCGGCCAGGGCTGACTCTACTCGGGAGAGAGTCAGCAGCCAGTTCTGGTAGCTCGGGGCTTATAAAGAAAAAACCATGTCCTTTACTGTGTAGAAAGAGCAAGCTTGTGTATAGAAGTGGAAAAGGCAGTTAGTTATTTACCAGTCAGCACCCTACCTATTTTGAAAGTATTTTTTAGTTCTCAGAAATTATTATCTCTGGGACAAGAACCAGTTTTTGAAATTTACAGTAAATTTAACATAACCACACAGTCATGACCTGGTCATGGTCTGGTACAGACAAATTGTTTTCCTTACTTGGAGAACAATGGTTGGTTTAACTATTTCATGGTGGGGGGTCAGTTTGAAGACTGAAGGAGGAAGGGTGCCCACCAGAATGACAGGAAGTACCCAGGCTTCCAGCATGAGGCCAGAGGAGAACAGTCACATGACTGGTGGGGATTAGTGTGAGGAAGTGCTCAGCATGGCAGATAATGATGACATATGGATCCTGAACCAAACTGACTTTTGACTCTAGGAGCCTGAAGATTCCCTTCTATAGCTGCAGACCTTCCCCACAGAGGCTTCCATGCACAGCAAGCCAATGAAATGTACCCCATGTCAGCTGGGTCTCCTTCCCCAGCATATTCAGTGTCCATCTCTGCTGTTACCAGCTTTAGTCTCCTCCATACCCATCCCTGCCTCCAGCCTGAGCTTTGGTGAAAGGAAGCAACAACGGACCTTTGTAGCTTCATGCCAGGCAGTATTGGGCATGGAATCTCAGGGCATACTTTTTTTTTTCGAGGTAGGGTCTTGCTCTAGCCCAGGCTGACCTGGAATTTACTATGTAGTCTCAGGCTGGCCTCAAACTCACAGCGATTCTCCTACCTCTGCCTCCCAAGTGCTGGGATTAAAGGCGTGTGCCTCCATGCCCAGCTAAGGAATACTTGTTGACTGAATCAATTTACTAATTCAGAAATGCATTTATGCCAGCAGGAGGGAACGATGGAGGGCTGGGAGACGGCTCAGTGGGTTAGTGCTTGCCTCACTGACTTAATCCCCAGTACTCATGTAAAAACACTGAGTGTGGTGATGAGCCAGTGCCTGTAATCCCAGTGCTGGGGAGGCAGAGAAAGAAGCAACCCTGGAGCTCCCTGGCTAACTGGAAAGCTGAATCAATGATCTGGAGACTGAACAAACAAGGTGGAGGTGACAGAGGAAGGCATTCGCACATGCGTGTTCTCCTATGCATACACACATCATATAAAGAGGTAATGGGGGAAGAAGATGAGCAAAGTATAATGCTGTACACATGTGAAAATGTCATAATGAAACCTTTCAGTAATTTATTTAAATTCCTTGAGTCAGGGTTTCACTACAGCCCATTCTGACCTGGATCTCACTCTATAGTCCAGGCTAGCCTCTAACTCCTGGTAATCCTTTACTTCAGCCTTTTGAATGCTGGGATTAAAGGCATTCACCTTAATGGTAGGCTCTATTTACTTTTTAAAATATCGATTATTAATTCAGTAATGTGTGCGCATACGCATCAGCGCAGGTCGATGACACCTATATGGAGGTCAGATGACAACTTTGAGGTATCTGTGCTCTACCCTCTTTTTTTTTAAAATTTAATATTTATTGTCCATAATGAGTTACATTATTTAGTGGGCAAACCATGCGTTGTTATCCCGACTTCCCCACTTCCCCCCTCCCCATCCCTGATCAGTTGTATATCCTCCTTCGTGGGCTGTCTGTATTAGTCCTTGTGGCAAGGGATCCTGTATATCTTAGTACTCATCTCGGTCTTCCTTACCCAAGTGAGTTGTTACTGATGGTTGCTATGCCTCTGGACCGTCTCCCCCACCACGGCTCTCACAATCTTTCCGCCCCCTCTTCCGCTCAGTTCCCTGAGTCGTGGTGGGTGAGTAATAAGGCTGCTTTAATGTTGCGAGCTTAGAGGTCCTTGTGCCGAAAATCCCGGGTTTCTGTCTCAATGGCCTATCCTGTGTTGATTGAATGACTGTGGTTATAGGTCCCTTGTTCATCATTCATTGTCTGCTGAGTTCCCTATGGATCCTCCCTGATATGACTGTGGTGGCTCCTCTCGTCAGGATCTCATCCATCGGCCTAAGGTTGGTTGGTAAGGTTAGATGGGCCACCTCTCTCTCGTTGTATCCTGAAAAACACAAACACATTAGGCTTATCCTGAGTTGGTTGAATGGCTGTGGCTATGGGTCCCCTGCCCATCCCGTC
>PVHP010008561.1:0-52940 GCA_004024765.1 Zapus hudsonius | reverse complement strand
CCCCAGAGACGTCAGAGCAGAAGTCCCCAGAGATCACCAGTTCAGAGTGAGTCCAGTGAGGGTGAGGAACACTCTGTTGTCTCACAAAGACAGTCAAGATCCAGTCAGGGCCAGTGGCAACCTGAGCATGGACGGTGGGGACCCCAAGGTCAAGGTCAACAGGGTGGACCTCAAGGACAAGCAAGGGACTCCTCTAGGCAGCAGCAGTCAGGTTATGGACAATCTCCACTATTTGGTTCCGGGACAAGTTCTGGAAAGACCCACATACACAGTGAGTCTAGTATCCATGCTGGGCACACACGGGTCACACATGGAAACTCTCCAACCTCTCAGGAACATTCTGGATCACATCATGGAGCATTGCAATCAACTCATACACACTCACATAGTTCTCATTGGCAGACAAGTGACAGCAGAAGCCAGCCTTCAGGCAGTAGTCATGCACAGTCCAGAACAAGACATCTTAAGTCACCAAGTCGTAGTGAACGCACTTATGTTTCTAGGCAACGTTGGAGACATGGCAGCTATGGCCATGAGGAATATGACTATGGACAATCTGGCTATGGACCATCTGGGGGCCGCAGACATAACAGCCGCAATTCTAGTCCTTTGAGGTCCACAGACAGAGCTACAAGCATTCATGTGCCTTCACAGAGACAATCATTTTCTCTGTCTGAGCATTCTGAGGCCAGTGCACCTGGGAGTCCATCTGGAGCCCGCATTGATGAACAGGGAGTGTGTAGCCATGACCCATGGTGTGAGACCTATCAACATTCAGGGCACAGCAAAATTGGAAGCCAAGGTGATTTTTCCAGTTACTCTCCTTATAGCCAAGACTGTGAGGAAACTGCAGAGTACAGCTATCTGTCAAGTTCAACCACACTGGGTTTTGGGCCACAGTGGCAATCAGCAGGCTGCATTCCATCGGGGACCCTCGGCAGATATAGTCAGGATGGAGGTGGCAAGCAGACAAGTGACTCTGAGGTCAGAGGTTATCATGGAAGGGTGAAGATAAACTCAGTTTTCACCCATTTAGATAGCTATACTCCACTCTATGAATATGTCCAAGAACAGAGAGGCCTTTACTTTGAATAAGAAGCCATCAGAGAGCAATGTAAGTAAGCCAAGATAGGAACTAAAGCAAAGAAGAAATCAGAAACCAAATAAGAAAATAAAATATCTAACACGATCCCTTCTTCTGGTAGTAGGTGGTCTAGGTCTGTTATTTTATATTAACTGTTTTATTATCTTAACTTTGGTACAGGGAAATTGTGCAAGGCTCTATGGTCAGTATGCTCCTTGGATAGAAAATTGAGTGAAAGAAGTTAAGGAAATATTGAGGACTGTATTCAGAAGTATGTGATATATTTGGATGTTTGGGGATTAAAATGATGATTTTAAAAGTTTATGAGATAAGCCGGGCATGGTGGTGCAGCCTTTAACCCCAGCACTTGGGAGGCAGAGGTAGGAGGATCGCCCTGAGTTCAAGCCCAGCCTGAGACTACATAATGAATTCCAGGTCAGCCTGGGCTAGAGAGAGACCCTACCTCAAAAAACCAAAAAAAAAAAAGTTTATGTGACACAAAATTTGGATTTTCTTATTGTTGTTCTAATTAATTAATAACAAAGCTATCCAAGAAGCAAAAGGCAGAGTTGAGGAATCACAGTTTTTCCAGTTACTTTATAATACAATCCATGTCCTAAACAAAAAATGTGATCATTTCCTGTGTGGAAAATTCAAATTGTTTCTTCTTTTGATCAATACTGGAACTCTGTACTCCTGTGAAATCTATTTCATTACTTTCTGCATAAAGGAATCAGAAAACTGTATTGTACTAAAATTGACAATAAACTTTTCATCAAAGTATCCTTTCTCTTCTTTTTCATATCTATAAACATAAGCTTAGCTCCCTAGCCTAGAGACAGATGAGTATTTCTCCTCAACCTCTGGACGACTAGAAGGAAATGCTCGAATTCTGATAATGAGTCCAAAGAAGGCAAACATCAACCACATCTGCTCTTGTTCCCAATCTAATGGCTTTCCAATTCATCTCCAAAGTGGTTTTATGGATTGAAATAACCTTGTCAATAGAAGATATAAAGCCCTCAAATTCCTGTAGAAGAAAAAATAATTTAATATAGTCCTGCTTAGGAGAAAAAAGGAGATGAATTTATTATGAATGGTGAGGAAAAAACATAAAAACATGTATAATATAATGACTCAAGAAGAAAGTTGACTACTATGAAATCAATGGCAATATTAATAAAATAGTAATAATTACCTAAATCACAATTTGATGATCTACCTCATCTTCCCCCTAAATCAAGCTGGTTTTCTTCTACCTTCCTTTTGGAATTCAAACAGAAGTGAAATTCATGAGCAAGTGTATAGCATCACTAGCCCTGACATTTCAAGATGGCTGCCTTGAGCAGTTGACCCCCCCCCCTACACAGCAGCGGAAAGCAGCAGGTGTACAGATGCATTTGGAAGTCAGTGGCCACAGGAGGCCACTGGAACTCATGAAGAGGCTGGTAGAAATCTTATAAGATTCAGAGAGCAGGAACAATGGCAGATTACTATTTATTTTATAACAACATAAAATAACATGTAAAATAAACTTGTGTTTGTTTCTGGCTAAGAAACAAAATATCCTGGCATCTGCCACACAGCCAGCGGAGGCTTTGCAGATTCTTGGCTTTGCAAGGGTGAAAGAGAGAACCAGCAAACTCTGTCAGTGTAGATGCTGACCGTCCCACCTTCTGGAAAGCTCTGCAATACTCACATAGTTGCTGCCTAGTTTGATAAGTAAACTGATCTTCACAGTAGTCTTGATTTACGTAAGGAGTTCACACTATCTCCAGTGAACCTCCAGGGTGTTCTAGCCAGGAGTCATCCTGGGAAAGGATCCGTTTTCTGAATTGAGACTGCATACTCCAGCCTTTGAAGCACTACAGACATTCGGGTGCCCTGGCTCAGTGGATAACTGCCTTGTGAACCAAACCTGGTACAACACAGTGATTATGACTCAAGCCTGTTAACACCCTACATTGCACGGACAGATACTGTAACACGCAGAGAATGAAAGGTGCCACCCTCGAGAACCGCGAAACCAGGGTGCTTGCCCTCTGAGACCAGTGTCAGAAAAGAAGGCAGATGCCCATGCAGTTCCCACTTCCTTCTCTCTAGCACTGCCCACAGCTGCCTGCTACGAGCGGTACTAGCAGGAAACGAACGTTGTGGCTCCATTGCTGCCTGGCCCACCTGAGTGTTCCGAGGTGGCCTTGAGCAATGTGACAGCTCTAGTTATGCATTGTATCTACCTGGGCACACCTACTTAAAGGAGGCTCTGAGATGGATTTTCCAGGCTCCTCATTATGTGCTGGGCCTTACCCCTGACAGTTAGAGGTAAAAAAAAAAAAAAAAAAACCCTGGCCATTGCCCCACCCCTCAGCATGCATGCTCAAAGGTGGTCCCAAAGAAATTTTGCTTGGCTTTGACCAGCTTGAACTCCCACTCATTCCATAGAGACTATTAAAACTGAAAGAGTTATGGGGAAAAGAGCCTGGCTATCATGCCATGACCAGGCGTGTATAACTAGGGTCCTTGTAGCAGCAGAGAGGAATAGCATAGTTCCTACTATCATCACACCTAGGATGTTCGTACCACTAACCAACTCTCTACCTTATCTGTACGCGGACTGCTGCTAAAACGGAGGAATAAACACCTCAGTTCTCAGAAGGGTGCACTTCACCAAGTGTCTGATCCCTACACCACTATTTGGTCAAAGGACAAGTGTTTCAGACGCTGCACCGCCACTAGTGAATTCAGTACCACATGGCCTTGTAAGTGACAGAACAAACATCAAGAGTGCCTAGGAAATACCCATCACTGCCATTATAGGAATAGCCATACAATGTGCACTCCTCACACTCTGTGTTTACACTTCACCTCCCCAAACTGCTAGAGGGGCCACGCTGGTATGTTTCTCCATCTCTGGCATGGTGCACAGCATACCCAACTCACCATCAATGGCCAAAGAACCTACCTGAAGATCAAAGTGCAATGTCTAGCTAAGAACAGCCAACATGGCTTAACAAACCAAAATCCCCAAGATACATCTTTAGGAGAAAGCCATTTACTATGAAGGATACCCAAGAAAAACAACAGAGATATCTATCTGTTCCACTGGGATGTAGATATCAATATAGAAACACAAAAATTATGAAAAAGCAAGCTAACATGATACTTCCAAAAGGTCATAGACCCCCCCCCAGCAATAGTCCAAAGAAATCAATATGGATGAAATTTCTGATAAAATTGTTACAGAAATCATCATTCAAAGCTGAGGGAGATCTGAGATAATATTGATAAACAGTTAAGTGAAGTAGAGAACAATTTGAGATTCAGATGAAAATTTCAGCAAAGAGAGATCTGATCTTGAAAAGCCACAGAAATAGAGAAGGAAGGAAGGGATTCAAGTTGTTTGGTGCCATTAAAAATCTCTACTATTGAAATATCTGAAGATAATAAAGGCTAAGAGTATAAGAAAATTATTCAATATAAGAACCACCAATAGACATGACTTAAAAAGCTCCCCAACACAATATATCATACTTACAAAAACAAAGAAGGAATTTTATAATGTGTCATAAAAAGCATGGAATAAATTTAAGGACAGCCCAATTAGACTAATAGCAGATTTCTCAGCAGAAATGCCACAGACCAGGAGGCAATGAAATAATTTCTGATATATTTCAGATCCTGAAAGAAAATACCTGCCAGCCAACAGTATCATATTATATTTTGAGGGTATATATACTTCAGAAATAAAGATCTTCCAAGATGAACAAAAGCAGAGGAAATTCATGACCACCAGAATAACCTTGGAAAAGATGGTTAAGAGAATCCTATATCTAGAAGTAGAAAAAAAAAATTAACAGCCATGATAGCATAAGAAACCATAACTACAACTGGAGTTGATACACAAAAGAGAATTACGAAAGAATCCAACACCATCAGCATAGTAAACCTTCAAATTCCAAAAAGAACAAAAAATATTCTAAACACTAGAAGAGAATCAACAAAATGACAGGAATAAGTCCTTCTCTGTCACAGATAACCTCAAATGTAAACTGATTTGATCTTCCAATTAAAAGGGACGGACTGGCTGCATGGGAAAAAAATACGAACCAACAATACGCTGCCTACAAGAAGCTCACTTCATAAGTCAAGAACCACACAGACTTAAAGTGAAAAGATGACAAGTGATATTCCAAGCAAATGGAAGGCAAAAGTTAGTAGTAGTGGGCTGGAGAGATGGCTCAGCAGTTAAGGTACTTGCCTCCAGTGACTAAGGCCCTGGGTTCAATTCCCCAGTACCCACATAAGCCAGAAACACAGGTAGTGACCTTAGTGTTCTCCCCCCTCACTTTCTATCTCTGTATTTCCCTACATGAAAATGAATAAATATTTTTTTAAAAAGTTAGTATTAGTAGCTATACTCACATCTGACAAGAGAAGTTTTAATAACAACCTTAAAAGAGGAAAAGGTCATTGCATATTAAACAAGGAGCCAATTCTTCATGCAACTATAATAACTAATAAATCTCCATGTATCTCAAAACACCCAATTTTATAAAACTGCAATTTTTAATATATTCATTTATTTATTTTCAAAGGGAGAGAGAGTGGATGAAAGAGAGAGAGAGAGAGAGAGAGAGAGAGAGAGAGAGGAAGAGAATGGGCACACCAAAGCCTCTTGCCACTGCCAACTAACTTCAGATGCATGTGCCACTTTGTGCATCTGGCTTTATGTGGGTACTGGGGAAATGAACTTAGGTCCTTAGACTTTGCAAGCAAGTGGCTTAATTGCTGAGCTATCTCTCCAGCCCACAAGAATTATTTGAGTTAAATGGAGGGGTAGGCTCCAATTACATCAGCAGTGGGGGATTTCAATACCCCATTTTTACCAATGGACAAATCATCCAGACAAAACAGTTCAAATAATCATCATATTTGAATTATACTATGAATCAAGTGGATTGAGACATTTACAAAAAAATTCCAACAGCTGAAGAATACACATTCATTTCTTTAAGAGCATGAAACTTTCTCTGAAATACAGCATATTGGACCAGAAGTTTTAACAATTCTTTGAAGATGAAATCATTTCCTGTATTTTTTTCCTGATCACAGTGGATTGAAACGAGAAGTCTTTCCTTTTCTCAAGCTCTAAGAGAACTATCTCTTTAAGTTCTAAAATAAATTCTTCCTAAACTTTGCCTTCTAGTCTGAGGATTTCATTTGTCTAAATTTATAAGACAAGAGCCCACACTCCACTAATTGGAAGCTTTGTGTGACCATGAGATTCTGACACAGCAGCTGTTAAGTTACTGCTCACCCAAGAGCCAAGAAAGATTCTGTCCCTCTCAAAGAGACCCAGACTTGTCATATTGGCCACTTCATTTTTGAATTTTCTTTCTTAAAAATTTATATTGCACTAAGAATTATGATTATTTTTGAAATGTATATGTTTATGAGTGAGTGGAGTGCTTAAGGATGATTTTTGGATTACATGTCTGGGGTTTTTCCTCTTTGAAAACTTAGTCTGTTAAAATGCAAGAATTTAAAGAATTTAAGTTTGAGAGGAAAAGCTGAGCTTTACTTAGGCAGGCCTATGAAAAAAATTAACTAATTAAAATGTTACCAAATAGATTTCTTGCTGCTGGAATGTTTGGAACTGATGCTTCCAAATGTTTATTCTGGAAGTTGAGGGGAAAGCAATACTCTTATTATAGGATTTATGAAAGAGCTAAAAAATTAAAACAAGTGACGTAGCCTCTGAAATACTTTATAATTGATAAAAGTGCCTCTATTTAATATATTTGAAAAGTCTTGTTGGTATTCACAGTACTAATAACCCCACCAAGGAAGACCCTCACTGAAATGGGGGAAGGAAGAAGAGATGTTAGAGTATAACCTTATTAAAAATAAAATAAAAATATTTTTCAAAAGTCTTTTGTTGTATTATTGCTCTGATTTTGTTTTCTAGGAATTTTCTTTTTTTGTTGTTTGCTTTTTTAAAATAACAAAACGTCTTTATTATCATGTGTATGAGGCGGGAGAGATGGCTTAGTGGTTAAAGGCGCTTGCCTGCAAAGCCTGATGACCTGGGTTTAATTTCCCAGTACCCACATAAAGCCAGAGGCACAAAGTAGCACATGCATCTGGAATTCATTTGGAGTGCCAGGAGACCCTGGCACACCCATTATCATTCTCTCTCTCTCTCTCTCTCTCTCTCTCTCTCTCTCTCTCTCTCTCTCTCTCTCTCTCAATTAAATTAAATGAAAAACATGTGTATATTAGATTTCAGGAAAGCTGCCTCTCCTATTGTTATAGAGCAAGACTCCTCCACACTGAAAGTAGTAAACAACCATTGCCAGCTTTTATCCGAAGCAGCTGGGACAATTCATGAATAAAGGCAAGGGGAGGTTCATCAGACCCTCACCTGACTGACATCTCAGGTGCCTCCTGTGCTAGCTGTACACAATAACATATAAGGTCTCCTGACCTCAGGGGAGAGAGAGTATACAGAGGGCCAAAGACTGAAGAACAAGGAGCTCTGTGGAGTCTCCATGCTCTCTCAATAAGCCTTCACCCCAAGGCTGAGGAAGTGGCATCCGCAGGCTAATCCCGATACAGCGAGCCCACTAAGGGCTGCTCTGTGGTCTTGTGCTCTGTCCGAGGGGCTGAGGGCGAGGTATCCACAGGGGTAATCCTGGGATAGTGAGCCCACCGAAGAGCTGCTCTGTGGTCTCAGTCCTGGACACAGACAAGGAGCTCCTCAAAGCAGTCACAGGAAGTCGTCATTCAGGGAGGCATGAGACTTCTCTGTGGTCAGGCTAAGTGAGGCTGAGGGAGGAGCATCCACTGGGAGTCCCACCACAGTGGCTACTTCTGGAGCTCCATGTTCCTGAAAATAACTCCTCTCCATGCTCTGTAAGTGAACCCCCCCTATCAACTCATTAAACTGATGCAATCTGCTCTGCCATCTGAGCCCTATTTGGGGTAAAGACTGGTGTTTGCATCTCCCCAAGGGAAAGGTTTCCCATGACACCTGTCTACTTCCTCCCAACAGGTGTGCCATGGAACAGAATTCCTATCTACTGTTAAGTAAATTGTCTGAGTTTCTGCAGGCACTCCAGAGACCCCCTAATAGGTAGCCATAAAATACTAGATCCAGAAAAGGAACCCCCCATTAATTAGGCATGGGCCACCTGGAGCCACAGGTGCTCACCCTCCCCAGTACAGTTCTCTCTGTTCCCTGAAAGCTCTCAAAATCTTTCCTCCCCTTTCTCAGTGTACTGTGGCTTCCCCGTCTTGGGCTTTGGGTCCTTCCAATCTTTCCTGGCATTCCCAAACTTCCTCTCCCTTTGCTTTGATTCCCACCAGTCTCTCCTGGTATTCTGAAGTTACTTTTTCTTTGCTTTGGATCCTTCTGGTCTCTCCTGACATTAAATAAAACCTTGTGTTCAAGATACTGTCTCTCTTGGTAAACCCCAAATCTCACAACATATTCAGAATATAATTCCTAAGCCTACATTGCACATGGGGTAAACCAAACCAAACCAAAGAAGAGTACATAGAAGTCTTCATTTGAAATGTATCCTGACAATAATTTGTGATATCAGCCTTTACTATAACTTGTGGGGAACTATCTCCAACAAGTGGGTCCAAAAGCCTTCCTGTCCACTTGGATGGTGTGAGATGCCAGGTGTCCTAGTCAGCCACTCGCTGCTGGGATGAATCTCCAAACCAGGCACAGTTATGGGAGAAAAAGGATTTATCGAAGCTACAGATCCAGGGGAAGTTCCATAATGGTGAAAGAGGCTGGTCCCCTTTCACAGGTCCAAGCAGAGAGAGAAGCCATCACCAACACCACAAACACAGAACAGCAAACAGGCGGGGGTGAAGGAGATTTTTTCCCCCTTTATATAGCTTTACGTGGGGGTCTTGAAACTCTATCCAAGACTTGTTGGCTTCCCAACTCTCTGGAATTTTCTTCTTGCACTGCCCTCTCAGGAAGGGATGTCCATTTCTAGCTCCTCTGAGCTTCCTTACATCCTGCCCCGTATTGAGAGGGCTGCCTTCCTGTGAACATTCCAGAGACCCAAACAAGATAATTCAAAAGATCAAGTTGACAACAAAACCTAACCATCACACTGGGATTCTGGCCCCTCCTCCAGTAATGTCCCATATGGATGTTTTCTAGCTGACTCTTGATCACTTGGAATGTGGGTGATTCCAAAATGGCTGCATAGATTTGAGTCTTGGTGATATTCAAAACATACAAATAGGGCTGGAGAGATGGCAGTGTAGTGCTTGCCTTCAAAATATTCAATTCCCCAGTACTCACATAAAGCCACATGCACAAGGTGGTGTATGCATACAAGGAACCCAAAATTTCTGTATCACCATGAGAGACAATTTGCATTCAAACCACCATATAAGGATGTTTAAAAATTGAAAATAGCTGGGTATGTTGGCACATGCCTTTAGTCCCAGCACTGGGAGGAGGTGGTGGTAGGAGAATCTCCATGGGTTTGAATCCAGCCCGAGATTAATGAATTCCAGGTGAGCCTGGGCTAGAACGAGACCCTACCTCAAAAAACAACAAAAAAATTGAAAATAATGTATGTATATTGTCACTATCTTGTGCCCTTTATTTTGAATTAAAGATCTGTAGTTTTAACTTAAATTCCTTTTAAAACAGCATTGGCAAGCCTAGAAGTATCTAGAAATAAAATGCACTGCCCAATTACAGTCTTTATGGGCATGAGGCATCAGAAAGAAAGAAGGAAGGAAAATAAGAGAGAGAGAGAAAGAAAAAAAGAAGAAAGAAAAAGAAAAGAAATAGAAAAAGAAAGAAGGAAGGAAGGAAGAAGAAAGAAAGAAAGAAAGAAAAAGAGAAAGAGAAGTAGGGAGGGAGGGGGATGAAAAGGAAGGAAGAGTTTTCTTATAAAATCTAATTTCTGTAAATATTTTCTATGCTTCACACTATCTGCTTTATTTATTTTATTGCAAGCATAGAGAGACAGACAGAGAGAGAGAGGTGCACCAGGGCCTCTAGCCGCTACAAACGAACTCCAGATGTATGTGCCGCTCTGTGCGTCTGGCTTTAACATGGGTACCAGGGAATTGAACCAGTATCATTAGGCTTTGCAGGCAAGTGCCTTAACCACTTATCCACCTCTCCAGCCCTCTGTCTGCTTTTTGATTACTCTTTCTTAAGACTGGGTAGCAGTTTGAGTATTTTGACCTATTAAATGCTTTGAAAATATTGTGTGCTTTTTTGTGTCTTGAGTTCTTGTCTCAACGGTGTGCCTGATTTTAGCAGATTTCAGTAGAGATTACAAGGCAGCTAATTCATTTCATGCTTTCATTTTTTTTCCCAAAACTATGTGAAAGTAATCAACTAAGACCTTCATATGCCTATTGTTATAGAAGAAAATATAATAGCTGTTTTTAAACGTTTTTGCCTTTGCAAAAATCTTAACATAACTGTGAGCTGAAACCTGAATGCAATTCAACCTATCAAAATTCAAACTGTAAATAGGATGGATGCCCAGAATGCATTTAAACTTAGTTTTTCTTTCCCAGTCATCCACTGTTTTCATTAATAATGGAAAACCATGAAGATGTCAAGAAGGTGACAGACAGGCTCCTAAAGTGGATAATGGGTCGATCATGCGTTGCTGTTTGAGAGACAATTTGTGTAATTTGTCTGTTAAAGACCTGGGAGGAAAAAACACAGGACAGTTTACAGCCATAAATAGCTGCCTGCCATCTTCTTACATTTTAATTTATTATTATTATTATTATTATTTGTTTGTTTTTTGAGGTAGGGTGTCACTCTAGTCCAGGCTGACCTGGAATTCACTATGTAGTCTCATGATGGCCTTGAACTCACGGCAATCCTCCTACCTCTGCCTCCCGAGTGCTGGGACTAAAGGCGTGCGCCACCACGCCCGGTTATCTTCTTACATTTTAAAGCTTAAGTAAGATGTTATTCTTTTACTAACATTCTATTAATTGACTTAAAAAGATTTTATGATTTGTTAAAATATGTTTTCTGCTGTTAGTTTCAGGCTTTTGGCTTCTTAAACATTTATTGTAACAACATCGAGGGTCATTTAAATATCTGTTTCTGTTAAAGTATTTTGAATGATCACTTTATAGACAACCCTCTTCAATGATTCTAGTATATTTAAGGACATCAGTGATGGCCAAGTACATCGGTGACTAGAAGTCGAGAGCAGGTGAGGAGAATTCAAAAGCAGTGGTTGCAACCACAGAGCCTCCTGGGCTTGGAACCAGTCTGCTACCCCTGGCCCTGCACTGGGCTGAACAGCCCCACTAAAAATGGGGAGATCAAGGCAGCCTCATAGAAGTCCCCCCACTCCCCCAGTAAGGAGATTGTGTAGTGAGGAGGATGAACAAGGGAACCCCCCACCCCCTGTATCCACACAGGTGAACCTGATGGTGTGCTTTGTGCATCTGGCTTTACGTGGGTATTGGGGAATTAAACCCAGGCCATCAGGCTTTGCAGGCAAGTACCTTAACTTGCCTGTAAAGCCTAAACAACCATGGCTTGATTCCCCAGTACCCATGAAAAGCCAGATGTGCAAAGTGGTGCGTGCATCTGGAGTTCATTGACAGCGGCTGGAGGCCCTGAAGCATCCATTCTGTCTGTTTTCTCTTTATCTCTCTCTACTTGCAAATAAATACAATATTTGTTAAAATGGAAAGATCATTGTCCATGTGCCTAATTATTTTGGTCTTTTGAGGCAGGGTCTCACTAGCTCAGGCTGACATGGAACTCACTCCACAGCTCAAGTGGGCCTGGAATCATGGTGATCTTCCTACCTCAGCCTCCCAAGTGCTAGGACTAAAGGTGTGTGCCACCAAGCCCAGTATGTGTCTAGTTGGTTTTTTCCCCCCTGTGGTAGTGTGATGGTGATGAAGGATTCAACAGTGAGAAAATCTGCAACATTTTGGAGGTCCCACTGAAATATTGGAGGGGGGCTTAATAAAGGGAACCCACACTGCCTTCCCCTCTTGCCTTCCTTCTATGCTTCCAATGCTGCCTCTTGTTTCAGAGGTTCTTCCTCTGCCCAAAGTCCATTCGAAGCTTCTAGGCCAAACCTTTCCTGCTTTTTTCAGACTTCCTCTGAGTCCAACCATAGTTCCCTGTGACAAGAACTTACCAGGTCCCTATCAGCTCTACCTCCACAGCAACTCAGATAACCTATGAGAGGGTAATGAGACAGACACCAAGGATACCCAACACGATCCAAAGCAGAAATCCAGAGCCTCTTAAGAACTCAACAGTAAAGCAGACCTAAAACTCACCCACACTGACTCAGGGATCTGAGTAGAAGAAGGGGTGGAAAGATTGTAAGAGCCATGGTGGGGGAGAATACTCAAGAGACGTTGCCCCCTCAACAACAACAAACAAAGAAAAAAAACCTGGCTACCCTTGTACAATCCATAATCCCTATCCATGGTCTGCTCCAGCAAGCCCACTGAGAAGGGCCCCCAGTGGGCTGGGGACAGGGAAGAGGGAAACAGGGTCACCATCACAAGACTTGCTCATATAATGTATCTAATTACTGTCAATAAATATGAGAGAAAAAGGGAAAAAGTCAATAGGGTAGGGAGCTGGAGAGATGGCTCAGCAGTTAAGGTGCTTGCCTGCAAAGCCTAATGGCTCTGGTTCGATTCCCCAGTATTTCCCAGTACCCACGTAAGGCCGTGCACAAAGTATCAAATACATCTGGAGTTCATTTCCAGTGCCTGGAGGCCTGGCACACCCAATCTCTCTGTCTCTCTCTCTGATTGCAAATAAAATATTTTTTTAAAGGCCAATAGGATGGCTGCCAGTCTTAAGACTCAGTGGCTAGGCCTGCTGGAATGAATCTCATTAATCCCCTTCTATCTCTGACATTAGGAACATTTTATTTTCATGAAAATTTCTGTCCTTTGTGAGTGCCAAGATGAAGTTCTAGAGCAACTGAAGGTTTCTGGCCTGAAGGATATAAAAATAGGATGGCTCATTTTCAAGCCCAAATGCCTTACGTCGGATTAGGCCCAGCTACAGCTAGAAAAGACACTGGGCCCCGACCATGACTGCTTGTCCAGGCCTTCTATCTGCCCTTTCCCCAGACTAGAAGCTTAGAGCGAGAATCATTGACAGCTCAGCTGGCCTATGACACCACTTCACCTGGAAAGTCCTGAAGCAAACAAGATTCACGAAAGGTCATTGTTAAGAGGAGGGGGCTTAGAGCCAGGGTAGGGGGAGAGCCAGACGCATTGCCTCCCTGCCACAGCGACTGGCACAACTCATAGCCATAACCCCATAGTACATTCCAGAAATCCCACCGTGGAGGGCCCTCAATGGAATGGGGGGGGGGGGAATGGTGGAATCAACACATGACTTGTTCATACGAAGTTTCTACTTATTAAAAAAAATATACATACACACATATACATATATATATATGTGTATATACAGATACATATATGTGTATATTTCTTATGAAACAGAAATTATGACACAGAAATGTGAATTATATAGGTAATTCTGCATTTTCCAATAGTCACATTTTAAAAAAAAAAGAAAAAAATGGGGTTGGGCAGATGGTTCAGTACTTAAAGGTATTTGCCTACAAAGTCTGATTTCCCAGTTCTCATGTCAAGTCTGGTGATGTTCTGGAGATCCTTTGTGGCAGCAAGAGGTCCTGACATGCCCATTCTCTCTCTGTGTCTGCCTCTCTCTCTCTCTCTCTCATAAATAAGTAAAAATTTTAAAAAGCTTTTAAAAAGGCGAAAGAAAGTATAAGCATAAGCAGTAGAGAAAGAAAAGAATTGACACTCGGAGGGAAAGAGCGTACCTGGCCCAGTCCTCAGCCAGGAGCCTGCATGCAGGGATAGAAAACCACTCTTTGCACCCAAGCAGAACACCCACCATTTGGTCTGGGGTCTGACCTGCAGGATTGTGAAATAGAGCCTCGCTCTGACTGCTCAGAGAAAGGGGGTCCTGCTCTCACAGCCTGGAGTAACATTACATAAAGGTTCTTCTGCTGAACCAGGTCCCTGCCTGTCCGGGGATATCAGTGCTCTCACTGTTGGCCTCCCTGGGAGACAGAAGCATCTTTATCCTCCTCTCCAAGGTGAAGGGGGAGACGTGGGGTGCACATGTAATGTCAGGCCTCTCAAGTAATAGGATTACCTATTCTTTATTTGTTTTATTTCTTTTTGTTTCTTGACATACCTATTTAGGATGTGTGAATAGCTGGGGATACAGTGAAAGGCCCCCCAAGTACATGCTTATAAACTTAGATACACTTAGCTCCTCCTAAAACCTTAAAATGCTACTTGTTTTTATAAAACAACATTTACTGGGGTCATAAAATACAACTTTCAGTATAATGATTTCTTCCTGAAACAAGTTCTAAGCTAATTAATTAATTCTGTTTCATTTTTCAGTGAGTAACAATAAGTAGTAGGACATAAAATGCTACATGTTAATCAAAATATTTCTAGGAAAAAGGGCTTTTTAGATGGATTTCTTTTTCAGGAATATCCTTAATATACAAGTGTTAAAGGTAAGGTTTTTATTACATATGCTTGTCAAAGGTCTTTTCATTATTAAATCTTTAATATCTTACATTTTTAGAATAATTTTGCCGTATAGTTGTGACATTAGGCTATAAAAATATTGCCTGAGTAGCTAAGCTTTCCTCTTTCAAGACATATTTTTCAATGTTCATATCTTGTCCAAAATAATTGTTTAAATATGTTATTTATTTACTAGAAAGAGAGAGAGAGGAGTGAGTATGAGTGCACCAGGGCTTCTTGCCCCTGCAAATGAACTCCAGATGCATGTGCCACTTTGTGCATTTGGCTTTTCTTAGGTTCCTATCAGGCTTTGCATGCAAATGCCTTTAACCACTGAGCAATCTCTCCAGTCCAAGAGAATAATTTTAAAGCTAAGCTGTTTAGTTTCTTCCTGGTCAGTCTGCCTACAACTTTAGTGATCAGGTTAGACTCTTTCTATTTATTTATTATTTATTTATTTAGAGATCCAAAGTTTTCTGATCTACTTCTATTGAAAGCCATGACTTTAGGTAATTACACAATCCTAGTCAAGATTTTATTCAGCTAATCATTGTCTCAGTTCTGACTGCACAACATGGTTCCTATTACTTGGAAAAATAAATCAGCTGTCAGTCCAGGATGGCTGGTATTTCCTGGGTACAGACTTACCCCTGTGAAAACTTGTCCTTATCTTGATGGTGGTCTCCTAGGCTCTACTCCTCCTAGAATCCAAAGATGAGACAAGGACTACTCTTCAGCTTTCCTTAATTAGTATGCTCACCTGCAGAGGTGTGCAGATTACCATAAATGCTTTATGACAGAGATGCTGGAGTTACCCTGCTTAAGTTGCCTTATGAGCCCAAATAGAAAGTAAAGGATTTTAAAAAAATTTAATTTTATTTATTTGAAAGAGACGGAGGCAGACAGAGGGAGAATGGGTGCACCAGGGCCTCCAGCCACTGCAAATGAATTCCAGACACATGCGCCCTCTTGTGCAGCTGGCTTTATATGGGCACTAGGGGGAATCGAACTCAGGTCCTTCTGCGTTGCAGGCAAACACCTTAACCACTAAGCCATCTCTTCAGCCCAGAAAGAAAAGGCTTTTTAACAAAAGCAATTACCAGTTGTTGTTTTTTAATAATAAAACAATCTTTATCAAATTGATTAAATTTTGAATCAGAAGTTTCTTTTTTAATTTTTATACTTTTTTCATTTTTGACACTTTTACACGCATATATAAGATATTTGTTTGGGTTTTGGTTGTAGTTTTCGGGGGGCAGGGTTTCACTCTAGCCTAGGCTGACCTGGAACTCACTTTGGAGCTGGCCTTGAACTCATGGTGATCCTCTTACCTCAACCTCCCAAGTGCTGGGACTAAGAGCGTGTGTCACCATGCTGGCTTCTGTAATGTATTATCAGTTTTATCTTATTTATTAGAGAAAAATTGTCTTTAAGACTGTTAATGTGTTTTGCCTGTACTTAACATGGTTAGGTATTTAAATATAAAATATTTATGTTTTCTGTATTTCAGACATAGTTTCATGCATTTTCATTAATATAATTATTTTTTTTAATGTTTTTAGGGGCTGGAGAAATGGCTCAGCAGTTAAAGGTGCTTGCTTGCAAAGCCTGATGGTCCAAGTTCAATTCCCCAATCCTACAGAAAGCCAGATGTGTAGCATGACACATGTGTCTGGAGTTTGTTTGCAGTGACAAGAAGCCCTAGTGTACCTCATACTCACTCCCTCTCTCCCACTCAAATAAGTAAACGTAGTCTTAAAAACATTTAAAAATAAAATTTTTTTCTAAATTTTGTTTTAAAAGACAGTAAAAAATTATCAAATGAAAAAGTTAAACCTTCATCTCTAACAATTAAAAGAACTTGTGGTCCTAACCATTGACAGTCAAGAAAATTGGCCCCAGTCACTTAAAGGTTCTTGATTCCTAGTCATTTGCTTCCAAAATGTATTCTCCATCATCAGGACAAATTTTGATTCACAAGACTTGAAGAGAGAGAGGTTAACTTGGTTGTATATAATGTCACCAGGCAATTTAAGTTAGATTATAGACAAAATGACTAACCACTGGCCATTGAAGTTTTATTATTATCCTTTTGGTAAAGACAAAAGGTGATCAGATGTGTGCTGAATCCAGGCTTTTCGTCAAGACCAGTGTAATTGACCTGGGTGTTCAATAACCATACTTAGAAGCCAAAGCGAATGACACTATTGGGGCCAAAAGGAGAGCCAATATTTCGGTCACTGTCCTCTAGGTCACCCAGGCCCCAAAAGACAATGTGACAGCCTTAAAGAATCTTACAGCAAGTCTTCTTGATCAGAGAGGCCACAGAGAACCAGAGGCTGACCCTCACCAGCGTACAGTCTAAAGAGGAGGGTCAAGACGGAGGTGTATGCCTCCAAGGGAAGCCATATGATCAACAATGTCCTGACCCTTCCCAGCAGAGGGCACCAACTGCACAGAAAGACAAGAGCCACAAGCCTCCTCCCAGGTCTTGGGGAGCCTCAACTGACCTTCAAAACGGCTTAAATTGTGGCTACCTACTTGGAGAGTATAACCAAAGAGTGGAAGGATTAGTAATAATATAAACCAAACCAAAACAAACAAAAACCATAAGCTAGGCTTAAGAAAAAAAACGAAGATTCAGGCCTCACAGGCTCCCCGGTCAACTCTGCGTATGGGCTAATGACACTCCAGGCAAGATCATCACAGCTACTTAGGCTGTAATCAGATTAAAGAACTCTCCTTCTTTCCTCAACTAGAAACCAAATGCGTGTTATGGTCCAGATAATTTTGCTAATGTCTCCTTGGTTAGTCATTTTGTCTGAAATCTAACTTACAAGATTCACAAAATCCAGCCATGTCAGAAACCATCCCTTTTGAAGAACAACTTTAAAATTAGATCTGTGGATTTTCATGGCAAAGGCGAGTTCTATCAATTATAAGAGTAGTAGTGATCCTATTCACCTTTGGATCTTATGTAATTTTATATCCTCTTGTTTAGTGATCCATCCTTAGATGGCCCGACAACAATCTAAATCCATCCTTCTGGTCCCCTTGATCTTCCCCTAAGGTCTTTAAAGTGAGGAAGACTGGAGACCCTAAACCTCTCTATGTCCCACTTCAGCCAGAAGTAGTGACATCAAGGCAACACCCATCTCTCCTAAATGACTTTTGAGGCTAAACTCTGAAGGGGGAGTGTTATAAGTAGACATACGCAGTCCTTTTTCCCTGGTAGCATTAAAAAGGGAGTCATAATAGTCGTGCCTTTATGGGATTAAATACCATATGAAATGGGGGAGGATGGAGGTATCAGAGCTTTTGTTTAGGCCCACTGGGAGAAAAGGGACTTCCTTCTGGTCAGAGGAGCAAAGTTCTCTGACCCTGGGTAAAGACTAAATTAGTCCCTGTGATGGTTAGGTTTTGTTGTCCACTTGATCTTTTTAATTATCTTGGGTGGGTCTCTGAGGATGTTTACAGGAAGGCAGCCTCTCAGTAGGGGACGGGATGTAAAGAAGCTCAAAGAAGCTGAAAGTAAACATCCTTTCTTGTGTGGGCAGTGCAGGAAGGAAATTCAAGAGACTCAGGAAGCCATTAAGTCTGGGATAGGGTTGTAAGACCCCACCCTAAGGCTATATAAATGAGAAAAAATTCTCTTTGGTCTTCCTGTTTGCTACTGTGTGTATGGTGTAGGTGATGGGTTTTTCTCTCTGCTTGGACCTGTGAAAGAGGGCTAGCCTCTTTCACTTTTATGAGACTTCCCTTGGAATAAACACTTTCCTCCCCAAAATTGTGCCTGGTTTGGAGATTCATCCCAGCGGTATGTGGCTGACTATGACAGCCCCCTTCAGAGTTAATCCAGTGGAGCCTATCAATCACCTAGTGTTGCAGTCGGCATTTTAGTTGCTGTGCAGAAAAGAACCCAAACAAAAGCTGCTTGTTGGAGGAATGGGTTTATTTGGTTTATGAACTCGAGGGGAGACTCCATCCTGGCAGGGAAAATGATGGCATGAGCAGAGGGTGGACATCACCTCTGCCACAGCACTGCAAACAATGGCAGGAAGGTGTGCCAAACACTGCCAAGGGGAAGCTGGTTTATAACCCCCATAAACCTGCCCCCAACAACAGAGCTCCAATGAGGCTGCCATCAGCTGAGGATCGATTACCCAGAACATATTCATTTGTTTGTGGGGGACACCTGGTTAACAGGCTACTTCACCACCCCTAACCTAAGGGCATGCCGAGGAGGTAGGAGAAATAGTTGTATTCTAACTCACAGAAGACCTCCCTTGGAGGAGTGCTTGCAGATCCTCATTGATAAGCCTGCTCACAGCTCGGAGCTCAAACACAGAAATCATAACTTCCTCTTCTCCTTTCTCTTCTTTGGCTACCAGCCAAATAATGTTTTCCCTGATACTCTGGGGCTTTTTCGCCTTTTTTGTTTTTTTTTCTAAATAAACCCACTTTGTTTTACTCACCCCTTGTCATCCATGTGCCTCATTTTTCAGAGCTGTGAGATAAAGGACCCAGTAAACGTCTGCAGCAGTCTCAGATTGCTTTTTTGATTCCTCCGTAGTGTAGACCTGTGACCGTTGTGTGTCCTCCTTCTGCCTACAAATGAAACACAGTGAATCAGGCAGTGAACAGACGAAGGGCCATTCTCTGCCTTCAAATCGCTTAGCCTCAGTAAATCTCTTTAGTTGATAGGCCACGGACAGTCCTGATTCAGAACACAGACATGAAGGGGATGAGAGGCAGTTGCCCAGGGTAAGACTCCCCGGAAGGAATGAACACATAGACACCCTGAAATATAGGGATGGGATGAGCGGCTTTGGCTGGAAGAACAGGGTTTACAGAGCCCCAGAATTTCCATGCAAGTGTGGGCAGAACAGTCCCAACTTAAATTCACTACTTCGAGGCTCCTCCAGGGGTATGGGAGATGGCTCAGTGGTTAAAGTCACTTGCATGAAAAGCCTGCCAGCCTGGGGTTCAACTCCCCAGTACTCAAGTAAGCCCAGATGCACAAAGTGGTCCATGTGCCTGGTGCTCATTTGCGATGGAAAGAGGCCGTGTAATGCCCATTCTCTCTCTGTTTCTCTCTCGCGCTCTCAAATAAAATTAATAAAAATAAAAGGCTCTTTTAATCAGAAAACTGAGTTTCAGTCTATTGGTAGTAATTTTCTTTACCCGGACTTGATACAAAACATTTAGTATTTGTTCTATTTTTTTTCACCATGCAAAATTTTAATTTAATGCTTTCCCTAAAACCTAGCACTTTCTCTAAAATCACCCTCCACATCAAAAATTGTACATCCTTTATAGACAAAAATTAGGATCAGAGATGTAAACAAGTTAACCCACTCAGATGAAACACACAAAGTGGTCATCTAAAGCCACATCCCACCAACTCCAAAGCCCAGCTGTCTGCCATCTCATTATATTCTTGACATAAAACTCTAATCCTCAGAGAAGAGACACTGATTATTGGTTTCCCTTCTGTTCTTTCCCCTAAACATCAGTTTTCATTGCTTCTTTTAGAGCAGAGAATTGACAGATTGATGATTGAGAGGCAGCTAGATAAGAGATAGATGATAGGTAGGTAACAAGATAAATGATAGCGAGCCGATAGATAAGAGAGAGATAGATGATACAGGAATACAGGGATTTGAAGTAGGTTTTTAAATATTTGAATGTTAAAGTCTCCATACCTCCCTCAGTAGTACTGCTCTTGCCTTTTTATCAAGAGTCACTGTTCTTCCTTAGGTTCTCAGATGAAGTTTTCGTCGGCTCTAATGCTGTTTGCTGATAGGATGTTATGAACCAATCAGCAAATAAACAAAATCACATCTCATCCAAGTTAATTTTCTCCAAGTAGCATTTATGAATGCATAAGAGCCTGAAATTGCTTCTAATTGGTGCAATTTCCAAGGCTATGTGCAAGGGTTATTTTGCTTCCCACGTGCATCACATAAACTCTAGATTTGAATATTGGGGATTAGGAGAATATTCAATAGCGCTGATTTTCCAACATTACTAGTTAGTTCCTACTGCTTTTGTCCCTTCCAAATTCTTGCCTCGTTTTCCCAATACCTTTCTGACAAGTTTTGTCCGGCTTAGCTAGCCAAGCCTGAAAGCATAAACGGTTGAGCTCCACCTATGTGTGGCAAAATACTCTTATTTCTACAGCTCTCCTTCTAGAAGAAACCCAAGAATGTGGGCTAGGCTGATCAGCAATCCTTCTCTGATTGCTTTGATGACAGAATCCAGATGATCTAGATAATGTGGGCGTTGCCAATGAAACATTAGGGTCATTCATTCACTCATCTATTCATTGGAAAGAAGTTAATAACAACTTAATTGACAGACACTATCCTTGGTATTGAAGTTACAAATATTAGAAAGACACTGTGTCTCTTTTCAGAGTTAACATGATTATCATGGAGACTAAAGTATAATAAAGCCACAGATAAAACTACTCTGGTAAGTCTTGCAATAGATATAATCAAGGAACCATGTTTACAAGGAAATGGTCAACTAACCCTAATTAAAAATGAAAGAAGCTTTAAAGAAATCTCAAGGGGGGGGGAGAAGTTATAAGAAACCTCCAGAAATAGCCTGGAGTTGTCCAGGTTTATTTGAGCAGAATTTTTGCTGGGAGTTTTTTTAAGTGTAATAATGTCCTAAAGTAAAAGGACCATGGTGAGTGACAAGAACCTGAAAATAACCCAGTACAGCTAGAACCAAGTGTATGAGGAATACAGCAAGCAATGCTGTCGAAACAGTAGGCCAGGGTTGTCTCTCAACGAGCTTTATAAATCATCCTTGCTAAGAACTGTATGAACAAGCAAAATCCTCAGGAGTTTTTCATATCATACAATCATATTTTCATTTTGGAATTTTTTGTTGCAGAACAAGACTAGAGATGTGAGGACCAATTCAGACACTCATTCAACAATCTGTCTGAGAAAAATTGCAGGGTGACAAGATATGGAACTTTTTTTTTTAATATTTAGGGTTACGCAGTACGTATGGTAAGTGAATGGGAGGAAGGTTTTTAAAGTGACCGGCTAGATTTCTGGCTGAAGCCAATCACGTGCACAAAGAAAGCTGTGGGAAGAAGAAAGAAGACTTTGATGGCAGAGTAAACTTTGTTGATTTTCTCTTCGCATAGTATTATATTTAGGTCCAGTCAATGGTGAAACACTAAAACCTCAAAGTTCAAAAATTTACTGATATGATTCACATCATGAATGAATTAATGAATTCAACCAAGTGAATGAAGTTAAATGAATCATTAACCGATGTCTGTGAATTGGAAGATCTTCTCTGCTCCTCAGTCTAAAGGAAGTAGTTACAGTCTGACTTTGGGCTGGGTATTGAGTTCATACTTCATACTTCAATATCTCCCCCATAGCAAAGCTAAATTAATTCACTTAATCAGTGGAAAACATAGATAGTCTTAAGATAATTTCTTTCCCAAATCCTCAACTTGCATGTGTATCCTTCCTTGAAATGTTTCCAAGAACATACGATACAGTTGGAGTCATCCGTCTTCACTTCAAACAAAATAGAAGCATATCCATTACTCATTCCAGCAACTCTAATCATGGGGAGTTGCCCAAGACTATAAAACCTTCTCCAGATCTGACAAAAGGATCTTTTGAAACTAATTTTATAGGTTCCTCCTTTGGTGATTGATCGGGACATTGTTCTGCCTTGTACACATTTCTCTTGTTAAGGGAGCATTTGAGGCATAATAAAATTTTACACAATTGATTTGAATTAGAACATGTTATGATTTAGGAAAGAACAGAACAAAAGTGACTTAAAGTTTAATGACAAATGTCAGGGGAAAGTAGTCACCTGTAAAATGCAGACAAACGTAAATCTCCTTGGTGTGCGGTTACTTCTTTGCCTTTTGAGAGGATAGCTTGTTGGAAAACACCTCATCACATATATCACTTGCTCCTTAGGGTCAGCAGGAGTGAAAGCTCTAATGAAAGCATTTACTGAAATAAGCGAATGAAGTTTTACTCATATTTATAAGTGATGACTCAAGGTAGATTTCACTGTTTTGAATTTAAGCTAAATTAAGGCTAATTCTTAGGCTTTGTTGGCTTCCCCCCCCACCCATAGTCAGGAATTTCCCAAGCTCCATTGCAAATCTGATCTGACATTAATAATAAAAGATGGCATTAAAGGGCAGTTTCGGGCTTCTGTTCAAACATCTGAATGTTTATGCAATTTAGCATGGGATCAAAGATTTAGTGATTTTCCCACCATGATCATGAGTCATTCAAGAACAAAGCAAAAAGAATATCAGTACAACCAAGTAAATGCTTAAAATGTCTTTTTTGGGCTGTAGAGATGGCTCAGCAGTTAAGACACTTTCCTGCAGAGCCTAACAACGGAGTTCTATTACCTACGTAAAGCCGGCTACACAAAGTAACGCGTGCATCTGCAGTTCGTATGCAGCAGCTGGAGGCCCCAGTGTGTCCATTCACTCTGCCTTCCTTCCATATCTCTCTCTGCTTGCAAATAAATAAATAAAGTTATTTTTCAAAAAGTCTTTTTCTGAAGATATCGACATATAAACCCTTTCTTATCAGTGGCTCATCATTCGTTCCTAGGGTTTATCATTTTTTTGAAATGACCATGGACAACAAAAGCATGAATTATGGATGATAAAGCTTTAAATATTAACTAGAATGTATTCAGGCAACCAGATGTGTATCAAAATAAAGAACTCAGAAGTGGAAACTATGGTCTAATGGCTGAATTTTAAATGCAAAAGATAAAAATGCTTTCAAAAATATTCACAGCAAGGCTGGAGAAATGGCTTAGCAGTTAAGGCGCTTATCTGTAAAGCCTAACAACCTGGGTTCGATTCCCCAGTACCCACATAAAGCCAGATGCACAAAGTGGCGCATGCATCTGGAGCTTGTTTGCAGGAGCTGGAAGCCCTGACGCACCCATTCTGCGCCTCTCTTTGACTCTGTCTCTCTCTCTCTCTCTCTCTCTACTTGCAAATAGAAAATATTTTAAAAATATTCACAGCAAAATCAAGATACTATGTTAACAATGGAAAGAGGTGAGGAAGAAGGTATTAATCCTCTAGCCGTTTCACTGCTCACTGTGGAGCAATTACTGTTCCTAAAACTGGAGCGTCGGAGTTTGAAGGCTCATTTATTGATTTGTCATCACTGTTCATTTTCTCTTTTATTCTTAACAAGTCTTATATACATTATTAGCATAGCAAACATTTGTGCTTTCACTTTGTCATTTTATAGCACTTTAAATATGAATAAAATTTCACATACTATGTAAAAACTTACATTCTTATTTAAGAGTGCAAAAGAACAGTGATTCCTCTGCATTGAGTGGACTTTTTCCAGCTGTATACATACAAAGAAATCTGGGGTAATTGTTGACTATTCCTATGAGATTGGTGATGATTTATTGCTGTCTTCTTTTAGAATTTTTTGCATTCATGGAATATTTTGTGCTTAAGAAGCTTACATTCATTTTTAAGTCACTAAAATATATGTAATAGCTGGGGATATAGCTCAGTGGTAGGTCACTTGTCCACGGTGTAAAGCCCAAGGTTTAATCCTACCAAACAATAAAAATGAAAAAGCCTGGGGAGCCGGGGGAGGGAGAAGGTTAAAGAAGTTTGCTTTCAAAGCCTGTAGCCCACGCTCAGTTCCCAAGCCATCGATGCAAGCTGGACGCTCGATGCGAAAAAGCAGCAAAGCATCTGGTGTTCATTTGCAGCAGCAGGAGGCCCTGGCACACCCACTCCCTCCCCAACCCCCCACATATGTGTAAATATAGGTAAGTGTAAAAGATAGATAGGCATATAGATAATAGATGTGTGATAGATGAGAGATGACATAGAGATAGATAGATGATAGATAGAGATAGATAGAGATGATAGATAGAGAAATGATAGATAGATAGATATATAGAGATGATAGATAGAGGATAGATAGAGGATAGATAGATAGATAGATAGATAGATAGATAGATAGATAGATAGATAGATAGATAGATAGATTAGATAGATAGATGATAGATAGATAGATAGATAAATAGATAGATAGATAGATAGATAGATGATAGATAGATAGATACATGGATAGAGACATAAGAACTCACATTTGCCGCCCACACGGAATAGAAACAGAGCAACATTGGAGCAAAATGCCAAGATACAAATGGACAATAAACACAATTTCTGTTCCAGGGAAGTGAGAACTCAAGGTCACTGAAAAAAGCATACAACACAGAGACTTAAGTTAAGCTTAGGTTATTTTTCTGGAAGGAGTCAAAATATTAACAGAATAAGAACATACAAGAAAAGAAGGTCTGACTTAGGTAGACCTCCAAGCATTTATTTAAAAAAAATTTTTAAGCCAAATAGGTCTAATTCTGTGAGGAAACATCTCCTAGCTCTGACCAGAGCTTCTAGCATATTTAGCATGGATTTGTCTCTTGTCAGCCTTTTAGTTAAAGACATAACTGCAAAAAAAAACCCTGTATTTTACTTGGTTACTGAGTTTAAAAAGTAAATGTTATTCATATGATTGATTAAGCATAATAACTCTCTCCAGGATGAAGGTGAATCTATAGATTTGTCCACTTAAGAAATAATTGTTTTCATAGAGAAATGATTCTTAGGACTTTGGTCTTTTCTTCTTTTGTTTTTAAACTTCCTGGGGGCCCCAAGGAGTTTTGTTTATGTGTATTACATCTATCAATACTTTCTACATTAGAAATTAGAACATGGAAGTTTTAAAAAATACTTATTCATTTGAAAGCATTTAGTCTTTGGAGAGTTATCATAAATCCCTGAGGTGTGAAGTTTGATCACCTATAATCTCAGCACTTCGAAGGTTCAAGGCTAGCCTGGATTCCACGAGAAGACAGTGCCTCAAATAACAATGAAGTAGAAATTCATTACATGTTAGCACATTTCTTTAATTTAAAAATTTTCTAAAACAAAAATATATAGAAGAATTGTTTTTTTTTTTTTTTGCAAATCTCACTGATGCCTCCCTTTATGGAAGACAACTGAACTTCAGTGCTTACTTCCTCATATCGTGTTCTGCACCATCACAGAAAAGTAAGAGAACCAGCATAAAAACACAACATTTTCCTATTATGATGAAGTCGTTGTGACCTCACATGTACCAAAAGAACACATTTTGGAACCCTAACCCTCAAAAATGTAGTAAACACTTAAGAAATGCAGTTCTGTTCTTTGTCATGGGGTATTTATTTATTATTATTTATTTTTAAGTAGAAACTTTGTATGAAGCCTTCTAGGCCTGGAATCTTCCAGGCCAAAAAAAAAAAAAAAAAGGAAGAAATGTGAGGAGTCCTGAGAAAGAAACAGGAGTAAGGTCGCTTTTCATAGGCAGTTAGTCAGGGACAGAAGCCCAAAGAGGGGACAAGGAGGGGCCACCCAGGCAGCCCTTGCTATGAACAAGAGCAAGCCCACCCCCTAGTTCTTCCCAACCTAACCCACCTCCTTCCACACCTGGGTCACCCAAGGGGGTCCGTCACGTGCCTGAGCCCTCTCTCCCATTTTGGACACAGACCTGTGGTGTGTCACCCGAACTGATCAGTGTGTAGGCCCCCCTTCATCCTGGGCTACTTGCTTCTTGCCTGGGATCTTTTCCTTTTCTTCCATGTGTTCTGTTTCCAGATGCTTCCTCTGCTCTCTGGGTCTGTCACATGCGCAGCAGGAGCTCTCTTGGCTGCTGGTCCTGCTGTCTGACTCTCCAGGTCCTGGTTATGGAGTTTCCTCACTTCCCCTGAGCTCTGAGGCCTTCGCCCTTCCTTCATCCTTTCTCTGGTCTTTCCCTTCCACATGGGGAGATGTGCCTCCTCCCCGGGAGACTTCTCTGTGGTGCATCTCTCACCTCCCCTCTCTTTGCAGCTAGGCAAGGAGGGGAATTCTCTTCTGCCCTGAGTCTTTCTAAATTTCATAATCCTTAATGTCTCCCAAAATAAACTCAATAATGCATCATTTGCCCACCCAGAGTCTGTGTTCTCAATTCATTGTTAAAATGGACAAGAACTCTTAGGTTAAGGTTGGGGTACACAAGCCTGGAGGACCCTCCCCGAACCCCAAAATTCTACATTACAATGAGACCAAATGTTGGGGGGAAATCAAATGGAATACCTATGGCTTTCCTGTTTCTGAAGAGAGCTAAAGGTGCCATTTAATGAGTTTTCAGTTATTTTCTCAAAAGTCCAAGAGATTTTCCAGCCCTAATCACGACCTCAAAGGTGAAGCCAGCTCCCTAAAGAACAAGCCTAACTTCCTAGCTTAGAGGCTCCAACTGCAGTTACAATACCAATAAAACCTCATTACAGCTCTTTAAAAAAATTAGCTGGTGTTTATGAGGTGCCAGAGAGTGCTGAAGGACTTCACATGGACGATTCTATCAACCATGAGGCTAACTTTGGAAATGATTTTTGTCATGAAACTTGTTTAGACACTTTTGCTTTCGTGTTGTCTCTTTGTTTTAATAAGAGAAAAAATGAAGAGAACAGTGTAAGCTTCAAGGACTGCTTTAAGCAATTTCACCACTGAGGAAAGATCCCGGGTCTGGGCTTCTTTGAGTTCCTGTTCCAGAGCCTTGTGAACCTCTCATGAAAGCTCTCCCCATCAAGAAAATGGACGGACCCACCAACGAGCTCTTTCCTATAACTTCAGGGACTTCATTTTCTCAATTTGCGGACAGTGATTCTCAATCTTGCATCACCAGTAAGTGTACTGATCAGGAACAGAACCAAAGAGAAATGTTTTTTTTTTTTAAATTATTTTTCATTAAAGATGTGTTACAAAAACCTAGACATGCTTGTAAAATGAGCCCGTCTCCTGCTCTAAATGAAGTTAATAAAGTTTCCCTCCCTAGAAAAATAAGCGTAAGAGAAAGCAGGTTACGTCGGCTGTCCTGGAATACTATAAGGTGGATAAAAAGATGAAGCCTCCTTTGTGGAGAGTGCCCTTCTGGTGAGTGTGGTCCTGGGGCTTTTATGGCCAGCCACTTTGAGGGACATGGCTATGACAAGTGTTGTCTGACCTCTACTCCAACAAACCAGAAGACACATAACTGTGTATGAGTTAATAAAAGCCACAGATTAACAAAAAAATTAGAATATTTAAAGCTATACTCTCCCCTGTTTCCATCTCAAATCCGTTTCTGTCTCTCCGTCCCACCAAATAACCACTGCAAAGTCAAAACCATTTCCAGACACATACCAGACAGTTTTACAGACACAAACAGGGGTACAGAGAACTATTTAACATTTTGTGTGTCCTTCTAAAAGATTGCTTGCTATACTTACTGTCTATATCATACACGCGTCCCTGAATAGTTTGCGAAGTCATTTTTAAACTGCTTACATAATTCTGTGATACGATATGTGAAATAATATGTAGTGATTCACCCACTGATGGGAATTTAGGTTGTTTTTAGCTTTTCAGAATTACAAATAATGGTGTGGTAATCACATGCTCACACAGGCATTTCTCAAGGGCGGATCTAGAAAGGAATGATTGGCACACAGGGTGTGTGCAACTTGAATTTTAATAGATATTGCCAAATTGTCATCTAAATCAATATATTGTTTTACACTCCCATCCACAGCTATATGAAAGTTGCCTTTCCCCAACATCGCCAAAATTACATCAAGTTAGAAGTTTGCTAACCTTATGCATAATTATTAGCATCTGCCCTGATTTACATGTTTTCCCTAAAGCCTGTGCCGTCTTAATCTTATTGCCCTGCTGGGTTTCTTTCATAGGAAATGTTTGTTTTATTCTTTTTAATCTTTGCTTCTTTTACTACTTGGTCATCTTATCTAAGTTAGCTCATTACCGCATCTGAATACCATTCATTTTCTTATTAAATATATGCTAATATTTTCTCCCAATCCACCAGTTTTCTTCTAGTAGTGTCTTTGTTGGTAGAACTTTTGAATTTTAATAAAATCAAATATAGTCTTTGAAATAAATATAATACAGATGGTCAGCGACATCCAAATTCATACAAAATTTGAATGGAATTACTGGAGACTTCCATAGAGTCTGACAAAATTGGCTATTTTGGGGTTTCACCTCTAGTCTATCGTTTGCCTTCCCACACCATGTTTAGTGATCAAAGCCAATTTCTGGAGCCAATCTTTCCCCACTCTGTTTTTTCTTCCAAAGATAGATTAACTTTTCACATATACTTACGTTTCCATGTCAATTACGGAATCATTTTGCCAGACACTATGGAAAATTCTCCAGGGATTTATACAGTAATTCCATTCAAGTTTTCTATTAATTTGTATGTGGCTGGCCATATGTTTCTGTATTATATTTATTTCAGAGAATTTATGTACATCTTTTAGACTAGGTGGTAATAATGGCATAATGGTGAAGTCGGAATGCGATCATATGTGTTTCTATGGTGGTGAATGTCATCAACTTGATGGGGTCTATAGACTCACTTAGGAGAGAGAGCTCAGGTGAATCTGTGAAGGACTTCTACAGTGGGCCAACACAGGGAAGTGGGATGGCCTGCCACAGGCTGGAGTCCTGAATGGAATAAAGAGGAGAAAGCGAGCTGAGCATTAACGTTCACCTCTTTCTGCTTCCAGCCTGCAGATGCAGCGTTATTGACTGCTGAGTTCCTGCCTCCATGGCTTCCCCATCATGGCGCACCCTTAAACTGTGGGCCAAAACCAGTCCTTCCTTTAAGTTACTTTTGTTAGGTATTTTGTCCCAATGAGAAAAATAACTTTAACACGGTGTCGTAGTGTGAGTTGTCAAACCAGGCACAGTTATTGGGAAGAAAGGATTTCTTGATGCTACAGATCCAGGGGAAGTTCCAAAATGGTGAAAGAGGCTGCTCCCCTTTCACAGGTCAAAGCAGAGAAAGATAGAGAAGCCATCACCAACACCACACACCAGCAAACAGCAAACGGGCAAGGGGGAGAGATTTTCTCCTCCTACATACAGCCTTAGGGTGGGGTCTCCCAACCCTATCCCAGACTTGTTGACTCCCTGAGTCTCTGGAATTTCCTTCCTGTACCGCTCTCTCAGAAAGGGATGTTTGTTTCTAGTTCCCTTGAGCTTCCTTACATCCTGCCCCTACTGAGAGGGATGCCTTCCTGTAAATAACCAGAGGCCCACCCAAGATTATTAAAAAGGTCAAGTTGACAACAAAACGACCATCATATCCAATGTCATTCTTTGAAAACCAATGTAAGGGCGATACATGCCTGCAGTCTCAGGAGGCTAAAGCAAGAGGATTCCAAGTTCAAGGCCAGCTAATGACATGGCCAGTTCCAGGTCAGTGTGTGCTACATAGCAAGATTCTGTCTAAATTTAAACATTTTTAGAGTCAATAGGCATTTCAAAAACACAAAAGACTTAAGACTAAACTTTAATACTTCCATAAGGCTATGGACTTGTGCTTAATCTTCTGAATGATAAACCTGTTATTCACCTGGTGTTCACTGTGCTTTATTATTATAGCTTCATGCAGTCAGCAAGCTTATGTGAATCTTACTGTGTCCTTCGTGATTTTCAGTGACATTCCTAAGACTTGGAACACAATAAAATCCACAATGCACATGCTTTTCCTTCATAAGAGTGCTTCGACACTCTTTTTTAAAGCATTTATTTATTGGCAAGGAGAGAGAAATAGAAGAGAGACAGAGAGAATGGGCCTGCCAGGGCTTCCTCCCACTGCAAACCAACTCCAGACCCATGCACCACTTTGTGCGTTTGGCCTTACTGGGCCACGGGGGAATTGAGCCCCAGGTCATTAGGCTTTGCAGGCGAGCACCTTAACTACTGAGCCATCTCTCCAGCCCTGCTTCAGCAGTCTTTAGACAGCAAAATATGCTAAGAATCATTAAACAAGTATAACACCCATAAAATCCTGTTCTAAATGGGTTTCCTAAGATGAGCCACGATCCAGTTCTCTCCCTAAATTTTCACAACTTATTTTACCTTAACTGTTGTTAAAACTTTGACCTGTGTCAAAAGAAAGATACAGAAGTTTTAACTTACACACAGATTTTAATTTATAGTAAACAAAAAAATCTAATTAATTTTTTTTCAATTTTAGTTTAAAAATAATGTACAATATTTATCCCCCATTTAAGAATTTAGCCCAGATAACATTCTTTACATTAAAAAAAAATGACATATGGGCTGGAGAGATGGCCAAGGCACAGTATGGTTATTTAGTATAACTGAAACTCTTTTTTTTGTTGTTGTTGCAATGTTGGGGCTTAAACACAGGAGATGTAAGAACTCTCCCACGGTTACATCTCCAGCAGAGACTTTGTCTCTTTGATTGACATTTTCCATTTTCTCCTCTCAGCCACACCCTCGCTAGCAATCAGCATCTGGTAACTGCTGTTATCCTGTTGTTGTTTTTAAACATGCTCCTAGATTGCTTTTCTTTCTTTCTTTTTTTTTTGGGGGGGGGGGTTTGAGGTAGGGTCTTGCTCTAGCCCAGGTTGACCTGGAATTATGGTCTCAGGCTGGCCTTGAACTCACAGCAATCCTCCTACATCTGCCTCCTGAGTGCTGGGATTAAAGGTTTGTGCCACCACACCCAGCTCCTAGCTTGATTTAAAAAATATTTATTTATTTGAGAGAGAGAGAAACAAACAATTTGCAAACAAACTCCAGACACATGCGCCACCATGTACATATGGCTTTACATAGGTACTGGGGAATCAAACTCTGGTCCTTGTGCTTTGCAGGTAAGTGTCTTAACTGCTAAGCCATCTCTCCCAGCCCTGTTATCCTGCTTTTATGAGATCAACTTTTACAGTATTATTGTTGAATCATGTGATAATTTTATTTTTAATTCTTTGAGAAAATTCTAAGTGATTGTCTAAGAGGGCTAACATATAACATTTCTCAAATTAGATTTTACATCTTTCTATAGGTTTGACCTCTGTAAAAGAGAAAACATATAAAAAGTATTTAACGACACAAGACATTTTCCTATAAAAGAAATTCTCTTTTTCATTAGGTCTATGTGAGGCACTTTATATTTTTTATATTAATGAAAATGGAATTTTCATTTTTCCTAATTTGGTGATTCTTATACAGAAAGTATAGCTTTGTTTATGCTGATCATGAATTTAGTTTTTTGCTGGGCTTTTTCTTTGAATATCAATTAATTTGTTTGGGTTCATTTCATTCACAACAGTTACATGAAGTATCTTCCATTCCACTATTTATACATTTCTTAATTTTTTAGTGTTAAGATCTGCATGACACAAATTTACCACTTTCTCCATTTTAATTGCACTGTTTTGCCAAGTTCACACATAAACATTGTTGTCTAACCTTCCCCATCAGCCATCCTCAGAGCTCTCTACCTCTTCCCAAACTGACCCTCTGTGCCCACTAAGCATTTGCTGCCTGCCACACTCCCAAGGCCAGCTCCTGGCACACATCATTCTATTTTGTGTCCCTCTGAACTTGACACCTCTACACATCTGTGGAAGGAAAATCATACAATATTTAGCTCATTTCACTTAATGTCTCCAAGATTCGCCAGTGTTGTGTCTCAGAAATTTTATTCCTTCTGAAGGCCGAATTATAATTGTCCATTGGACATTCCACATCCTGTTTATCCATTAACAGAATGTAGTTTAGTTTATTCCACTTTTTGTCTATTGGGAACAATTCTGCTATGGACATGAACATACTAATATCTCTTCAAGTCCCCATTTTCAATTCTTCTGTAGACAGAAGTGGAATTTAAACTTTATTTCTTGGGCCTGGAAGATGGTTCATCGGTTAAAGGTAAAGCCTGTGGTCTGGGTTCAATCCCTCAGTACCCATGTAAAGCCAGGTGCACACATGTCTGGAGCCCATTTGCAGCAGGAGGAGGTCTTCTCCTCTCTCTCTCTCTGTCTCTCTCCTTCACAAATATTTTTAAAAGATATGATACTTCTTATTAGTTATGACTATGCACACATTCGTAATGACAACAGGTCTCCTTGTCTTCTTACTTAGAGGCATATTTCTAGTGTTTCAGCAATTTAATGCTTGTTATAGGATTTTGCTAAATACCCGCTATCAGATTGATTAAGGAAGCTCTTTTCTAGTCCTTGTCTATGATAATGCTTATCATAAGTGAGTTTTGAATTTTAATTACATTGCCTTTTTCAATCTACTAAAAGAGGGATTTTTTCATTTCTTTTTATTTAATTACATCTACGTATTTTCAAAGATTGAAGAGATATTGCATTTCATGATGAACTTTAATTGGGAAATAGATTTGACGCACTCCTGGGGGTATGCTTTATTAGGATACTTGTGTTCTTGAACTTTCAATTATCTCATTTTCATATCAGGATTATACAAATCTTATTAAGTTGGTTGGAAGTTTTCATTCTTTTCTATATTCTTGGAATGGTTTGTCTAAACTGGATTTCTTAATGGTTTGGCAGATCCAGACCATGAAACTAGTGAAATTCTATATTTATTTATTGTAATTTTATTCTCTGTTGAAATTGGAGTCATATATAGATTGCATACTTTTAACAAAAGTGTGCTCATTCACTATCCTTCTAGTGTGTCTGTTAGTTCTTAATTAATATACCTCAGAGTGAAGTTTTCATGATTTGATCCAGGTGTCCCCCACAAACAAATGAATGTGTTCTGATTGATCAATTCTCAGCTGATGGAAGTTTGGGTTTTATGACCTCCCTGGAGCTGTGTTGTTGGGGGCGGGCTTATGGGGGTTATAAATCAAATTCCCTTTGCCAGTGTTTGGCACACCTTCCTGCCGCTGTTTGCAGTGATGTGGCGGAGGTGATGTCCACCCCTCTGCTCATGCCATCGTGTAAGCCAAATAAACCCATTCTTCCACAAGCTGCTTTTGTTTGGGTTCTTTCTGCGCAGCAACTAAAAAGCTGACCACAACAGAAGTGTTAAGGGTTCTTCGCCATAACTGTGAATTCTTCCATTGACCAATATAACTAATTATTAATGTTTCATCTTCAATTTTATTTTTTCTGACATTAATTCGTGTTCACCTAATATAGCTTCCATAACCTTTGCTTTTTATCCTTTCTTTCCAATTTTGTTTTAGGTATCTCCAATAAACAATATGTAGCTGAATACAGGTCTTTAAAATGTATTGATACGATCTGAGTTTATATGTGTTAGTAGAAAAGGGTAGCCATTCATTTTACCATGGAGCAAAACCAGAATGAAAGCTCTCTAGCAAAGGGAAACTAGGGCGGAAGAGGAGTCTGGAATAAGTCTGAGTAGCAGCACAATTCCAAAAGAGAAAATGGCCAAGTCGTAAAATGAAACAGATGTTTGGATTTGATAACAATTTAGAAAAGATTCCGGGCTGGGGAGATGGCTCAATGCGTGAAAGAGCTTATTGGCAAAGATTAATATCCCAGGGTTCAATTCCCCAACATCCACATCATGCACTCACTGGCCAGACTCATCTGCAGCCCCAAGGGATCCTGCCTCAAAGAACGGGGAGCACAGACAACTCCTCTGACCTCCATGGGTGCCCCACATCTTGTGTGTGTCCACACACACACACACACACACACACACACACACACTAATTAATTATTCAGTTAAAAAGATTCAACTAACTACATGCGGCCTACAAAAGACACAGAATGAATGAAAATAAATCCGTGGAAAAAATAAACCAGGCAAATAATTATGGTCTGAATTGAAAAATGTCTTCCATAGGCTCTTGTGATTGACAGGCTGCTTCCCTGCTGGTGGCCCTGTTCTGTTGGAGGGAGCGCAGGGAGGGCCAGCAACGAGAAAGTAGCTGATACAAATATGAATCAAGGTAAAGCTGGAGGCCTTAAAGTTTAAAAGTGCATGTAGATGATTTCCATGTCAAATAGTTCATAAATTCATGCCATTGTCTAATTAAGATTGCTCTCAATGACGAGAGGAGTGGTTTGGATGTCCACATCATGCAAGGTGCTTGTTACCCTGGGAAGATTTTCAAAGGTGAAGACTAAAGGGAAAGACCTTTGGACTGTTGGGTATAAGGCATGAGGGAAACTGAGGCATCTCTACGACAGAATACCAAAGCAGTTTTCCATGTGCCAATCAAGTCCTCTCTATCGTTTGCCAGGGCCCAGCAGACATCACGCATTACCTCTGAGTGCTGCTCTCATGTCTGGCTGGGGGCCTCCTCCAGGGGTCTCAAGACCCACCAAAGCAGAAAAATCAGAGGCCGTTGAGGGCTCATCACTAAAGGAGATTTCTAACACACCTTCCAAGGCTCAGAATGGGCAGAGAGAATGTAAAAGCCACAGGCTCAGAAAGTGTGTTCTGAGACATTGTCCCCACCACCGTGACTGACCCTCGGTGAAGACTGATAACCCCAATTAGAAGTAGAATCGGGGTAGGGGAGAGGGGCACATAAGAGTGTAACCTGATGGGAATATGACCAATTTTCAGGATGTTCACATAATAAAGTTCTCAATAAAAATACTATTGATCAAATATTTCTTTTTCTGTATTTTTTAATTATTTTAATTTTTTTTTTTTGCTTTTCCAAGGTAGGGTCTCACTCTAGCCTTGGATGGAATTCCTTGAACTCACAGCAATCCTCTTACCTCAGCCTCCCAAGTACTGGGATTAAAGGCATGTGCCAGCATGTCTGGCTCAAATATTATTTCTATCAGGCATAAAAGAATTAAAAATGCATACTTTTTTCTTAAACATTCGTAAGTGTACAATTAC
This sequence comes from Zapus hudsonius, assembly GCA_004024765.1. Taxonomy (NCBI): domain Eukaryota; kingdom Metazoa; phylum Chordata; class Mammalia; order Rodentia; family Dipodidae; genus Zapus; species Zapus hudsonius. The sequence continues at coordinate 17,484 of PVHP010008561.1, read as the reverse complement.
TTATATATAAGTATATCTGAACTATATGGAATATGTGCCAAATATATACTTTATATGAGATAATGTAGAAATCATGAACATATGTATACCTAGTAATTTAAGCTTAAACATATCAGATATCTAACAGAATGACAAAAGAAACAAGTAAGTCAATAAGTGAAATTTTATAAATTTAACTGATGGGCAAGCAAAATATAATCTGAGATATCAGAGACCTAAAAAGTAAAATATTAATTTTATATTATCTTAACAAAATTACAAATCTATTATCTCAAAATTACAAATTAAATTTGCAAGCAATTGCAAACATATACACTTCTTTACCCACCAAATTGAGATTATGCATCCTGTGGATATATTATGTTCAAAAACAAGAATAAGCCACAAAAGAATAAATTCTGTAAGATATGCAATATAACTTCTTACCATAATGGAGTAAATAATTAGTAAGAAATTAATAAACAAGCTGGGCATGGTGGCACACGACTTTAACCCCACACTCGGGAAGCAGAGGTAGGAAGATCACCATGAGCTCAAGTTCACCCTGACACAAGATAGTGAATTTCAGGTTAGCCTGGGCTAGAGGGAGACCATACCTAGAAAATAAAGAAATTAATAAGCCTTATACTATTGGAAATCAAATAGTCCTTTGATTAAACAGAAATAGTGAAGAAGGCTGAGAAACAGAAATATATTATAATGAAAATTTAGGGACAGAGTTCAAATAATTCTTAAAGAAAAAGTTAAGCACAAAATATGTTTATTCAGAAGGGTGAAATGAATCAAGTACATACCAATAATAATGAATCCTAAAATTCAGGTGAAGGAATAAGAAAAGAATAGATGAAACAAAAGAATAAATATAAACTCAAATCAGTGAAATACAGAACTAGAATCAACAAAAGAGAACCTATTTCTTTGAAATGATTGTAAAAATGTAGATATCTGTGCAAACACTTATCTAAGAAGAAAAAAAGATCAAATATAAATACAGTTATCCATCCATACCCACAAGGGTATTAGCTCCAAGATTCCCCAGAGGCGTCAAAATCCCTTATACATAAGAACATGGTGGTGGTGGTGGTGGTGGTGGTGTGTGTGTGTGTGTGTGTGTGTGTGTGTGTGTGTGTGCGCACTCACACACACTCCAGCTCAATTTAATTCCTTTCTACTTAATACAGTAAGAAACAAGTCTGTTCATGTAAAGTACAGGCACATTTTTCCCCCAATGTGGTTGGTTAGCTGAATCTTGGGTGCAGAACACATAGGCTATAGAGGATCAAATATATAACAAATCAGTAAGCAACAAGAGAGGAAAGATGGCACAGGACATACCACACTTGAAAACAGATTAATGGAATATGTAGCCCTAGCAAAACAGGAGTTGCCAAAACTGGTGTAAGAAGAAATAGGTAAATTTAGCAAGCCAGCAAGTATTGAAATTTTAAAATAATCAAAGATGTGCTTTTCCAGCTTGAAAACAAACAAAAATCCCACATTTGGGTCACTAAGGGATTCTACCAGACTCTTAACAAATAGTCGTAAATTTATATAAGTTCTTTTAATAAAGAGAAAAATGAGCTATCCAGCTAGTTTTATGAAATAATCTTGATTTCAAAACCAGATGTGCAATACAATAAAATACAATTATCGCCTTATTTTATTTATAATAAATGCTTATTGTGAATGTTTTAAATCCTAAGTATGTTGACTCTACATATGAAATGACTACATCTAACAATAAATTTAAAAATAATATGTCGTGGTTAACTCAGTTTGACACCAGTAATGCAAAGGTTCTTCAAAATTAGGTTACCGGTCTTTGTAATTGTCATTTTAATATATCAAAGGGGAAACTACTATGTTCATCTCAGTTAATGGAGGACATATATTTGAATAATATGAATATATAACAAAGATAAAAATCAAAACTAGAAGAAGTTTATTAAATTGGCTTTACCTATCAAAAACATACAATGGGGGCTGTGGAAATGGCTCAGGGGTTAAAGGTGTTTGCTTGGAAAGCCTGCCAGCCCAGGTTCAATTACTCAGATACCTATGTGAACGCTTGATGGGCATTTATTTGTAGCAGCAAGAGACTCTGTCGTACCTACACACATGCAGACACACACACACACACACACAGGTACAAAGCTTTAAAAACCATATGGTATGCCTCATAATTGACTAAAAAATTTTAGAAGTCTTCCCTTTAGAACCAAAACCAAGGTCAATGTTACTAAACACTAATAGTAATATAGTGTGAGATGAACGGATCAATGCTATGCAGAAACAGATGTGTACTAGAAAAAAAGAGAAAATACAGCATTTGCAAATGACAGGAACCTATAGCTAGTAAAACAAAACATAACAGTAAATTATCATAGCTAGTGAGATAATAAAGCACGTTTATAAGAGTTATTCAAGTAAAAATCATTTTTATCGGAAATAATACCCTTCTTAAAATTTTTGTGTAGTTTTTATATGTTACAAATTTGGCATGTTCAAAAACAAGGTATCAAAATAGCAACAAAACTATTCAGCAGCTAGATTTAAGTGATAATATCTTCATGGAAAAATCCTTGAATCTAATAAAAGATAAGATCATATGAATATGTAAGAGGCATTCCATCTCCTTGTTGGGATTACTCAATATCATAAACATGTCAGTTTATATTAATCTATAAATTCAATCAAATTACAAATATCTAAAATATCCTTTTGAAAAAGATGATAGCCTTAAACTATATATATATATATATATATATATATATATATATATATATATATATATATATATATATAGTTTGTTTTTGTTTTTCAAGGTAGGGTCTCACTCTAGCCCAGGCTGACCTAGAATTCACTATGTAGTCTCAACTCATGGCGATCCTCCTACCTCTGCCTCCCCAGTGCTGGGATTAAAGGTGTGTGCTACTGTACCCGGCTTTAAACTATATTTTTATGAGTAAATAAATTGGCATTTTTAAGAAAGAGCAAAGGCTAATTTGCCCTCCTGTATGCTACAGAGTAAAGAAAAAACGTGATATTGTTGCAATAACACTTAGACCAGTTCAACGCAATAGAGGCTTACTCATATAGCCATGCTTAGTCATCTGTTTAACCATATGAGAAATATATACATTACATATCGTTATGGATTTATAGACACTACATAGGCAGTAGGCATCAATGGAAAAATGATAGATGGATTACAAAGCCATCCCACATCATGAATTAAAACCAAATACAAAGGTAGACTTCAGATAGATTAAAGATCGAAATGTGCAACTTCAAACAACAAAGTAAAAAGGAGGAAGTATCTCAGCTATCTAAAGGCAGGAAATAGCACCATATAGGCAAAACTGCACGTACACATAAGACAAAAATAGTGGCAACTTTTGGGCTGGAGAGATGGCTCAATGGTTAAGGCACTTGCCTGCAAAGTCTAAGGACCTGGGTTCCATTCCCCCATACCCACATAAAGCCAGATGCACAAAGTGGCACATGCATCTGGAATTCCTTGCAATGGCTGGAGGCACACCCATTCTCTCTCTGTCTCTCTTTCTCCCTCTCTCTCCTCTCTCTGCTTGCAAATAAACGAATAAATGAAATGTTCAAACAAAGCAATTTTCACCAAGTTTGTGGTGTTTGCTGCACCCCCTAAAGCTTTTCTTTTCCTGAAACAGATGCAAACTTTCTTCCTGATCTGCTAGAGTTACGAAGAGTTTCTCAGATCACACCATACCTTCTACAACTTCATAATCTCAGGGAAAGGGAATCAGGTAACTCTTGAAGAAAAAAATATCCAGAAAAAGAAAATGATGGCTACTTCTTGCTCTTCTCAATAACATGCTCCTGAAAAAAAATTAAAATTAAAGTGTGTCTCATATTGGGTTTATCAAGTCTGTAAGACTTTGTAGTTAAGCAATAGAAATAATTACCATTTATCGACTATCTGTTACAATGCCAGGCAAAGTGCCAGATCACTGACATGTAACTCATTTAATACCCGCAAGGACCATGCAAAGCAGTATCCTCATTTTACATATGAAGAAACAGACTTGAGAAATTTGCTCAGTCATAGAGCTCTTTAACTGAAAGAGCTTGTTGACAAGCAAGCTCGAAGGCCTGGCACCCCCTTACCATGGATTTTGTGATACTGGACTAAGTAGGAGACCAAAATTGTGAACATCATGTTATTTGCATTCAGCCATTTCATTACCTCATCTAAACAGCCCAGATACTTAAGAATTTCATGAGGAGGGCTGGAGAGATGACTCAGCAGTTAAGGTACTTACTAGCCTAATGGCCCGGGGTTCGACTCCTGGTACCCACATAAGCCAGATGCACAAAATGGCACCTGCTTCTGGAGTTTGCTTGCAGTGGCTAGAGGCTCCTGCGTGCCCATGTTCACTTTCTCTCTCCCTCTCTCCTTGCAGATAAATAAAAAATATTTTTTAAAAAGCAATTTTATGAGGAAAATAAATCCACACTGTGAAAAGAAATACAAATAGTTTTCTATGAGTTATTCAAAGCATAAATTTTATTAAATGTTGTCAGAGTATACAAGGAGTGAACCAATGGCCTGGTTAGAAAAAGGTGTGGAATGAAGTAGAGATTCTATGAAATATGAATTAAGTTGTTTAAATAAAATTTGAGAAAAAAAAAATCAAAGCCAAAGCTATAAAAACTTCAACCTCCCAAATACTACCAGTCCAGAAAGGCAGAGAAGTACTCTTCAAAAAGAATCATGTGAACTCCAAACACACACATTTTTTCTGTCATTTTTTTTTGTTAGTTTTATTTATTTATTTACTTATTTTTACAAAGGTTATGGTTTTATAATCTCTCCCAGCAATGGTCACTGAGCTTTGGTTTTACAGACTAAAGACAGATCTCTTGAAACAAATGCCCCGAGGACTGAGCGAGTTGTACTTTTAGGAGGTGCTAATAAAACAAGCAAAAATGTCGGTGTGGGCTGGGGAGATGACGGGGTTGGGAAGCCTGCCTGCCCAGGTTCAGCTCCCCAGAACCCATGCAAAGGCAGATGCACACCGTAGTCCATGAGTCTAGAGATCACTCGCAGTGGCAAGAGGCCCTGGTGCCCCCAGACTCTTTCTTTTTTTCTCTCTCTGCTTGCGAATAAAATAAAGTTTTTTTACTGTAGGTGCAAGCTCACTACGGATGTGGCACTCTGGGAGGGTAATACAAAGAGCGCCATTGTCTCAGAAAGCCTCTCTTCACGGATTGCAGCCTGAGGTCTCATTGGCATATGGCTGTTAAAAGTCATGAGTTGTTTGTAACTTTTGATGAAAGCAGAAACTGCAAATAATATGCCAATAGAACTCTGGAGTGTTTCCGATGCTGGCCTTCTGAACTCATCCAGTTCCCAGACTATTCGATTACGCAAGCTCTCTGGGCCACAGCGAAGCCATGGACACTATTCTGGACCCTCCTCTGATTACACCTGCTAAGAGAGGTGTGGTGAAACCAAAGATCAGTGTTGAACTATACCAATAACCTAGTGTGGGTTGGAGACTCACAAAGGGTGAACGAAGTCCATGCTGACAGCAAGTAAGTACCAAACAGACAGATGGTCCTTAAGTACCAGAAGTCCCTTACATCACACTGAATAAATAGTGGCCTTCAGCAGGAGAAGATTAAAGATAAAGTTACCAAAACTTCAGGAATAAGCATCACATCATGTGTGCTGTTTTTCTAGCTTTATTAAAAGTCTGTCTGATTCCCTTTCCTGGAGTGATGCATGATAGAAACGTTAAGATTTCTTCTTTTTATTTAAATTGTTGATATCCAACTTAATCTGCTATCTGTACAGCTAACCCTATTTTTACTGACTAAAACTGATTCTGTTATTTTTTGACTTCTAAAAATCTTCACTTTGGGCTAGAGAGATAGCTCAGTGGTTAAAGACCCTTGCTTGCTTGCAAAGCCTGGAAGTCTGACAACCCTGATTCATTTCCCCAGTAGCCACACATAAATCCAGATTCACAAAGTGGTGCGTGTGTCTGGAGTTTGTTTGCAGTGGCAGGAGGCCCTGGTGTGCCCATACCCACTCTCTTTCCAGCTTCCTCTTCTTCCCTCTTTCTTTCAAATAAATTAAATTAAATAATTTTTAAAAGAACCTCAATTGCTACACAACCTAAAAAAGGTAATATCAACATCAGATAACATCCAAGTCACTTGACATGGCTTTTCAAGCTTTCTTAGATCGTCTTTCAGCTCCATATCCCTCGGTTCTTCCTTATATACTTTAATAAATGTAGTCTTTAAAGCTGAGACCAAGCATCACCTCCGCTTGACCTCCAAAAAGCAAACTAGTTAATTCCTCCCATATTAGTTTATAGATGTCTTTATTATAGCACAATGCTTACAAGTCTACCTTCCTCATTCAATTCCAAGCTCTTTGAGGACAGGGAGCATGCCTTCTTTGTTCATAGCCCTCTGACAGGCACAGTGACTGGTGAGTAGTCAGCTGTCAACACATGTTTGGCGAATGAAAGAATTGTTTGTTGAATGAATTCATTATTCCTGAATGCTGTGACTTATCTCAGTTTGAATTTCCCTCAGTCACCGGCAGAAACTTCCCCTCGGAAATATACCTGATTACCCATCTGCCTTTGACCTTCTGTCCATTTATATGTTCTATCTATCTATCTATCTATCTATCTATCTATCTATCTATCTATCCATCCATCTCTATCTATCTATCTATCTATCTATCTATCTATCTATCTATCTATCCATCCATCTATCATCTCTCTCACTGTCTGTCTGTCTGTCTGTCTATCTATCTACAGGGAAAAGGTGAAAAATGAGAGAAGGCGCATATTTTAAATTCCACCCTGGGTTGGTTGTCTGCATTCTCCTGTACTTATTGACCTATGCTAGACCCTGTCTAAGTAGACACATGGGTAAAGCCTTTGGTCAGAACTAGTTACCGTGTCTCTGTCCTGAACCCCTTTGTCCAGTTTCCTGATGCTGTATCATCATCACCATCCTCACTGTTTTCTGAGCGCTCTGATATAGTCACCCAAAGAGTTCAGCATCTCTCTGTAAGAGTTCTAGAATCAAGTCATGGGAGCTTTTTCCCTTAACCGAATAGAATAATCCCTTACTATATCCTTTTTTTTCTCTCTTACTTTTGTCCTTATTACAAAAAACATTCATGTAACATGGGAAGAAGAGAGGGAAGGGGAAGGAGATGAGAGCGAGACAGAGAGAATAATAGTCTTAGAGCACTTAAAGCAAACTGAGTTAAAATCTATGCTTAGGCTTTACAATATTTCCCTCCATCAGTGTCTTGGAAAATTCAAGCAACAAATAGAGACATTCTCACTAGTTGCCACTCTGCTCCACCACAATATTGCTGAGCAGGAAAATCAGCTTCTGCCATGCCAAGGAACCCACTTCTGCCATGCCAAGGAACCCAAGAGAATATTTACCTGGAAAAATTCTAACCCCAAAAGAGCACCACCCAGGAGATGACTACAGCTCCTATTGGAAATCATTTAACCACAAATTCCAACTCGCCTTCACTCCTACAGCCTCAGTCACACATCTCCCAGGGCTGATCCTTTGAATCGTGACAGCCTGACCCACATCAGCAGCCCGGAGGCCATATGGCAACATAATGCCCTTCCAGCCCACTGCTAGGGAAAGGGAGGGACAACCACCTGGATGGTTGTGATTGAAATCCTATAATTTATGATTTGTCAATAATGTCTGCCTTGGGGGGAGTTCTCTTCACCCCCTTAACAACTCCTGACAGCTACAAGAGGTGACCACAGACACCTGAAACACCTTTGAAACCATTTCTTTGGGTGGTAACAAGAGCAGGATAATAAGATCTCTGGAGATAGAGATATCCCATTCTTCAGAGTTCACTGTTTTCAAAGACTTAGGGGGAAAAATTCCTTTGGGAGTTTGAGGTTAAAAAATGAGTATGCAAATGGAACCAGCTGTGCTGGCAGGAAGTGGGAATATCCAAGTACCACTGACACCACAAAATGGCACTGGCATCAACAGACATCTGGACTGAGATACATCAAGTCAGGGGAATTAATTTTCTGGAAACACAAAATAATTGCTCTTAGATTGAAAATGGAATTTATCAGACATTCACACCCAATGTTTCTGTACTTAATTCCCTCAAAAATATCCCTGTCATGTGCTCCTAGTAAATTCACTGGAAAGTCCTGAATTAAAGGCCGGGGTCCTTACTTCTATTTACCAGCCATGCAACATCAGAACCGGTCGTCGTTGACAAGAGGTTAGACTGTCTGGTTACCAATTCAAAATTCCCTACACAGTCATAAGTGGTAAGAGAACCACCATCTCCACAGATATTACTCTGTCATGTTGAACAACTGCGTGCTAAAATAATCTCTTCCTTACATAAAGAGTTTCTACCCTTTTATCTGAGCTCTCCCTGAATAAAATCCCTTTTCTATAACACAACCACATAACTGAAGGTAGATTCAGGGCCATCCATCCACACCCTATCAATCCATCTGTCCATCTCTCGCTGTTCTTTCAACCACTCATGCATCCCGTCATTCCATTTACTTTACTCAGAACACATAACAAGCTGCCCAGATCCTTATTAAAAATACTCAAGAGAATAAACAAAGCGCCACAGAAACAATTGGATAAATGCCAAATGAGGAGCACCACCATGGCTTTGTTTCTTTTTTTAAAAAAATATTTTATTCATTTTTTTCAAGCAGAGAGATACAGAAAGAGAGAGAGAGAGAGAGAGAGAGAGAGAGAGAGAGAGAGAGAGAATGAACCAGGGCCACCACCTTGTGGGTCTCACTTATGTGGGTCCTGGGGAATTGAACCTGGGGCCTTAGGCACTGGAGGCAAGTGCCTTAACCACTGAGCCATCTCTCCAGCCCCGGCTTTGTGTTTCTTTTAATGCAGCCTACGATGCACGACCTTGTGACCCTCAAATTACTGCCACTGCCACATATATCTTTGTTAGTCTTGCTCTATAATGTCCTTATGAAGTTTAATGTAAGAACCAAAGTCAGAATTTTATTTTTGCTTCAATAAGACTCATTTTATTCCATTTGAACCATTGGTGCAATGTGCTAAAAATATTGGTTTTTTATTTTCAAAAACATTTGTCACATGTCCACATTTTCATTCAAGTTACTGATAAAATGTAACGGCCATAACAGACCACAAGAGACTGCCCTCCACACTGATATGAACCTGCAAGACTTGGGTCTTTATGTCCATCAAAATGGCAGATCTCAGAAGGCCTGTCTTTGCAGCCTTGCCTTTCTCAGCTCTCCATCCTCCATAATCTAGCCTTTCTGTTGCTCCTGTCATAATTTCCACAGTTGAGTTCACTGGGAACTTGGGACACATTAAGAAAACTTACACTTTAAAAAACAAGTCAGGCGTGGTGGCACATGCGTTTAATCCCAGCACTGGGGAGACAGAGGCAGGAGGATCGCCATGAGTTCCAGGCCACCCTGAGACTACAGCCTGGGCTACAGCGAGACCCTACCTGGAAAAACAAAAACAAAACCAAGACCCTATAAATAAAACTAACCCAACAAAATGTGGGGCGGGGGTACAGTTAGTATGAGCTGTGGAAGTAGAAACCCAAATGACCTGGACCTGAATCCTGGCTACTCACCATCAGTGATAAGCCATCATCTCTCAAACAAAGGTAACAAGAATGACCTCAGAGGGCTGTGCTGAGGGTTACATGCAACGCAGTCAAATCTTAGCACATAGGAGTAAACAAAAGAGATTACTATCATTCTTACAGCATGGGAAGAGACAAAAACACAATAATCACCAGCACACAAAGACCACTGAAGCCGGGGGAACAATGAACACCTGTCATCATATCAACTGATATTCAAAAGGGAAGCGTTGATAGTCCAATGAAATCAGGAATGAGTTTTTAAACATCAGCTGTATTTTTATCTTTTTAATCTATATACTAACAACCTCTTTATTTTCTCTTATTTACGCAACTCATTTTATAGGGCCCAAGGTTATTCAAAAGATGATTCAGAGCCAGTCACTATGAGAGTGAGAATAAGCACAAAATTTGGAGAATAGACAGGCACAGAAATAAATAATTCAAGTCAAATATCACAAGTTCTGTAAGAGGCAAATGCACAGCACTTGGTAGGGACCACCATGAGTTTGAGGCTAGCCTGAGCTACAAGAGTGAGCTCCAAGTCTGCCTGTGATAAGACCCTATCCCCTCACCCTCTCCCCCCAGAAGAAAAAAAAAACAGGATAAATCCAGGGCACGGGGGAATAACAATTTACCTGGAGATGCCAGGTGAGGCTCTGCGCACAAGGTGACGATTTAGGGGGGTCTTGAAGGTGAAGAGAAGTTAAGGCTACTGAACTCTCCCAAGTGAGGGTGGTATGTAGGCAATGTGAGCAGTGGATCACTACAGGCAATGATGGTCACTCTTGAGTGACTGGAGAGATACTGATTCGTGTGTATCGTGAAGGGACACACACGCACACGCACACGCACACGCACACATCTCAAGTAAAAGCAAAGGGATTTGGAATTCTGCAGGCAAAAAGGAACCAGCACAGGAAAGGATATTCCAAGATCAGTAGATGAAATTACCAATCAGGGCGAGTTGTGATGCTTCCGACAAACACCCAGCTGCACGTGGTTCAATCGGACAAGGAGGACAAGGACGCAGGACAAGGAGGATAGTTTGCCTAAAGTCTGAGAAGAATCTCCGCAGGTATAACATGAGCAGGAGGCGTCAAGGAGAGAAAAGAAAACTGACCGAGTCTGGCTGGACGTGGAATAGCCAAGGTGTGACCTTCTGAAGGGGCGCATCTCAGCAGGGGACACAATAAGGCGTGTCGTCTTAAGCACCATGCACTGGGCTAGTGAGGGAACATCCGAATGGACATACAGGATGTGAGGACAAGCTGGCTGTGACATCTGTCACACCATTGATTCGGGCTGCTCTGACTGGCTAGGCAGGTGTCCCCTTCCTCCCTCCCGACGGCCTAGCCAAACAGAGGACTGGTCAAGGGTATTCGAATAGCTTTGCTCCCCAGCTAGGACCTCTAAGTAAGCTCCCAAATGAAGATATAGTCAGTTCAACTTGGGAGTGAAGCTGTCAGGAGGGAGCAGGAATAGGAGCCTCCTTTATCTTTTCAGGAATAAGAGGGAAGGCAGAGTTTCCTCCAAGCTTCTCATGGACTCATCTGTATTTGTTTGATCAAGCTCCAAGTTTGCAGTGAATGGAAGGGTTCCTCCAAGTAAAAAACCTTGAAAAGAAGGTAAACTAGATTCTTGCCTAATAAATTCATGCTACTCCTACAGTGATCAGTACCTCTAACTCGAGAGCTCATAGCCTTGCTACAGTTTTTGTTGTTGTTTATTTGTTTGTTTGTTTTTGAGACAGGGTCTCTCTCTAGCCCAGGCTGACCTGGAACTCACTCTGTAGTCCCAGGCTGGCCTCAACTCACAGCGATCCTCTACCTCTGCCTCCCCAGTGCTGGGATTAAAGGCATGTACACCAAGCTCAGTTTCTTGACCTATTAAAAAAAATCAAAATTAAATGTGATTATTTTCTCTCCAACCATCTTAAGGTCAACACTCATCTCGTGGAAAGTCTCTCATTACCCAAAGATCAAAGGGGCAAAAAGTAAGCACCAGAGGTGTCACACTACCATAAAGTAGACTTTAGTTTCTTATAAATGCATACATAAATTCTATTTTTCTGGAGCCAAAGGCCAATGGGTTTTGATTAAGCACCTCTCAGGTCAAGATGGGTGCTACCAAAACTCAGAAAAAGAAATACTCAGGTGTGGACCTTTCACATGATAAACAACAGCAGCCTCTAGACCCTTCCATGAAACCCCGGACGCCGTGGGGCTTATGCAAACCCAAATTTGGAGCTCACTAAAACAGGTACAGATGAGTACGTGAGGAAGCTGGGAAGTAAACAGATGTCGTTGGAGAAACAGAGGTGGAGATATGGGTGGGTCCGGGTTTGGTTAAGAATGAATCAGACCATCCCACAGAAAGTGGCTCCTCCCTGCATGCACCTGCTGCTATAAAAAGCCCATGAACTCAGCCTGCAGTACCCAGCGAGCTCCTTCAGCTGCTTTCTAGCTGCTCTTCTTGTGATCAAGGTAAGAGGGAGTGCTTCTAACTTGGCCAAAGGGACGACGGAGTGTGGACTCTACTAAGGCTTTAGGCCTGGAGGTTTAGAGGTCTCTGTTTTCCAGTGGTCTTTATTGGTGTTGAAAGTTTATTTTTATATAGAAAGAAAATGAGTGCATCAACTTACTTTCCCTGAGCCCACTTAGTACCCTAGTTTAATTGTTAGGTTTCTCGTGTATGTATTCATTCATTCAGCAAACAACTACCTTTCTTTGCAAAGTGGTGCTGAGTGCTCCTCCCTGCTTCCAGGCTCTTACTTACATTTACTACGGGGAGGCATCCGGCAAACAAACGATGATGAGAATTTCTACGCATGACAAGAATAATGAGGGAAATAAGGGTGTCATGGTGCAGTGACGATGTTATCCATTATTCTTGTCTGTATTCCAAATCCATTTCTCTCTCTCTCTCTCTCTCTCTCTCTCTCTCTCTCTCTCTCTCTCATACACACACACACATTCTCTCTCTTTTTTCATTCTAGTTCAGTCTAACCCTCAGGTCCTACCTCGATTATAAGAAAATACCATAATTAATTTGCCAATTGTTCTATGGATATACCCTTGAATTGCTTCCATAAATAATATATACAGGCATAAGTATTCCATGTGGGGGGAGGGGAATGTGAGCTCGCTGTTGAGAAAAGTCTAGAAGGAATCCATAAACTGCTGTAATAGTGTCTTTTTTTTTTGTTTTGTTTTGTTTTGTTTTTCGAGGTAGGGTCTTGCTCTAGCCCAGGCTGACCTGGAATTCACTGTGTAGTCTCAGGGTGGCCTTGAACTCATGGTGATCCTCCTACCTCTGCCTCCCGAGTGCTGGGATTAAAGGCGTGCGCCACCACGCCAGCTTTAATAGTGTCTTTAACTTCAGTGTCTTTAACACAGCATCCTTCCATGAGCAGACATTCCTGTCTTTAATACAATCCAATGTATTCTTCTTTGTCTGTAAGACTAGATTTTGTTTGTTTAGACAGAGCCTCACTAAAGAGTCCAAGCTGGCCTGAAACTCTCTGTGTAGCCCAGGCTGGTCTGCACCGTGTGATCCACATACCTCAGCCTTGAAAGTGCCGGGATTATAGGCATGCTTCACCATACTTGATTATGATGAGCACTCTTTGAGTTTTAGTTCAGAAAGTCTTCGAGGTACCTTCCAATCTAATCTTTTAGCTCTTGCATGTAAAAACTACTTATGAAGATTTCCTTTCCATACAGGAATCCAAGTATCTTAAAATCATTTATTCAATAGGCTTTAACTCCCCACTGATTTTCACAACAGTCTTTGTCAGAAGCCAAGTGTCCAGAGTTGCAAGGGTCTGAATGACCATTGTCCAGGGTCTTTCTCCGTTCCTTCCCTCCCAACATGCCTTGCTACGGAGTTAATACTCCATCATCTCCTGAAATCTTGTCTTCCTCGGCATTGTTGCGTTTAATTTGGCTCTCTACAATTTCATATGAATTTTTTAAATTACTTTACCTTTATTTTAAAATCTTCATGCACTCTGAATGAGATTTTAATGGCATCCTTAATTAAATATGGGAAGATTTGAAATCTTAATTATAGTGAGAATGTTCTGTCCACGAACAAGCCATACTTTGTCTATTTAAATCTTCTTTAATTTATCTCTGCATTTCTGGCATTCTGAATCAATACTTTTCATGCCTTTCATTTGAATTATTTCTAGAAATTCTCTGATTTTTTTGTGTTTGTAAGTGGCATGAAATAAGATATTATTTCACTTCTATTGTTTAGTGCTACTGCATATAGAATGGATTTTGATAGTTATCACATAGCCAACAACATTGATTTACTCTAATAGTGTAGTTGAATATGATTTCAGAATTTTTATGTACAAAAGTATCATTATGTGATGACAGCTTTATTTCTTCTTTCCAAGGACTCTGTTTCCAATTCCTTTTATGAATTTACTGCCACTTGGTCTCTATTATCCCACCCGCCTACGCTTCTTTTTCTCAACTTTTTTGATTAACTGAATCTTTCATTTTATTTTGTTCATATTCCCTTATTAATAATATTCTTTAGTTATTCTTTTCATGTTTACCTCCTAAACAACACCAGGCATCCTCCTTAATTTATTAAGTGTATCATATGAAAATAATCTACTCAAACAACTCCAGTATCTTACAATATTTAAACTCTGTTTACCCACGCCAGCCTTATCTGCTATTTTCTTATCCTTTAATTCTATCAGTTTACAAATTTTTAAAGATATTAGTATTACCACTTCATACAATCAACATGCACTTAAATTTTCTCTTATTTATACTTTCAACTGTTCTTTGCTCTTTACTGCTTCTCTGAACTTCCATGTAGGATTATCTCTTAATTTTTATTTTACAGTATGTCTCTGGAGATGAGTTCTATTTTCATTTGCTTGAAACTATATTTGCTTACACTTTCTTTCTGATGGATATTTTCGCTGAGTATTGAATTACAGAGCGGAACCTATATTCCTTTAGAAAGATGAAGATCTAATTTCCTTATCAACTTGGCTTCCTTTTGTTGCTTTTGACAATCCAATTATTATTCTACATTGAAGGTGTATTTCTCTGACTGCTTTTTTGATTCCCCATTGTCCCAAGTGTTCTGCAGCTTCACTACCATGTGTCTATGTGTTTTACTTTGATAAATCCTGCTTGGCATTCAAGATATCTTTGACTCTTGATATTATGCATTGTTTTATAATATTCTGTTACTGAATTCTCCAGGTAGTATGCTTGACTTCCTATGCAAGCCCTAAGAAACTGTCACGATCTTCATCGATTTCCAGTCGCTAATCTCTTCTTCACTCGGTTTTTGTCCTCGCGTCTATCAATCTGTCTGTCTGTCTCTCTCTCTCTTTCTCTCCCTGTCTCTAGCTTTCTCTAGCTTTTTAGTTATTCTCAAAGGAAAGTTAGTCTACATCCTAATAAGCCATCCTACAAAGTAAGCTTTTAATAACAGATTTTTCTCCGTATTATTTCATACCTATCACTTAAAAACTTATCTCTGGCATTCTATCATGTATAGAATAAAATGCAGCAATGTTACTGGATTTACAAGACCACCATGATCTGACCCATGTCTACATCTATCGTATTAACTTGTATCAATCCTAGGAGAATTTGATTTCATATTTCCTTTCTAATAGTTTATAAGTTTTGAGTTATATCCTTTCAGTGGATAATCATAAATTGACCAGAATAAAGACATAAATCAACCAGGGCAAAATTAGCAAATACTCCCTCTAGCTCAAAACTCCACAGCCCACAATGCTTTATTCAAAATGCCATATCTGTTGTATTATTTCCTATACAATTTGGTGTCAGCTAGTTTTGTACATCCTCAAGTTATCATAAATCTAGTATATGATAAATCTTTATTTTCACTTATTGACACACTAATTTTGCTGATTACAGATGAGATAAGCTGATAACACTTTCTATAACATGAACTGGCTGCCGTGAATAAGTGCCAGTTTAGGAAAAAGGACTGACTTCACAGAGCACACTGAGGTCCATGAGATTATAAAGCCACTGCTATCAGTAGGCTTAAAACCACGAAATAGGAAGTTTTACTGTACCAAATGTCACCCTGCTTTCCACTTCATACGTGGAAGAAGATTTTTCATGGCCAGGAATCAATTTGGGAGATGGTTTAAATGGGGGGGGGTGATGAGAGTTTGAAAAGTTAAAAAAAAACAATATTAAGTATGCCTACAAAAATAACACAGTAAGAAATAAATTTTCATTTCATCTTTCTAGGTTCCTACATACACCCCAAAATGGCCACTCTCCTAGAAAACATCACCGCCATGATTGACACTTTCCATCGATACTCAGAAGAAGACAAGGACACCGACACACTGAGCAAAGACGAGCTGAAGGAACTTCTGGAAACGGAGTTTGGGACAATCCTGAGGGTGAGGAATATTTGCCAGGAACAAAGAAAACAGTAATCTCATTGTTCGCTAATAATCGAATCAAATACTATTCAGAACTATTGTTGAACTATCTTATATAAGTTGGTCTGATTTCTAAACAGGGAAATTTTGCTCTCCTCCTCTCATATCTTCTTAAAGAACACATACATGCACTCGATGTAAAAGAAAATAGACTATCTTTAATGAGAAATTATGAAAGACAATAACTGAAAACTTTATAATATTCCTACTCATATAAAGACTGATGAAAGGTCATATTTAGAAGACAGAAATGATGAATTGTATACAATTAGGACTCTTGAAATAAGGGAGGGAAAAAGCATTGCTGGAAGCAATGATTATAACACATCTTAATGGTATTCAAACATTATTTGGGTTTGAAAACTAGTTACCTACTGAAAGAGGAAGAGGGGAAAAGATGAAGGGAAAAATTAAATAAATCTGCATGGACTTTCAGGAACAACTTGATATAGCAGAATTGATTTTGCCAATGATGAACTGAAAAAAAACTAATTTTTTCTATTACAGAACCCAAATGACCCCGACAATGCTGAGATCTTCATGAATATCCTGGACATAGACCACAATGAGAAAATAGACTTCACTGAGTTTCTACTGATGGTATTCAAGTTGGCAAAAGCATATTACGAGTCTACAAAGAGTCAGAGTTTCCACACACTAGGAAGGAGGCAGAAAAAGCACAGGCATCATGCTGAAGAAGCTGACGGAGAAGAATTAGAAAGGAAAAGGAAAAGAAAATCCAGCCACTCAAGAAAGGGTGGCAGAAAATACAGGGAAAGATCCGAGAGCCCGAAATGTACAGAGAAGAAAGGACACCGGTCTGGTTCCAGAAGGCAAGGAAGAAGTGACTCAACAGAACAGAGGGAGCAAGAACAAGACAGGAAACGTCAAGAAAGAACAGGAAAGAGCAGAAGAAGGTCTGACTCTGACCAAAGAAGTCAAAGGAGAAACAATAAGAGCAGAAGCGCTGTAAGACAAAATCAGGAACCAGAGAGTGATGCCCAGTGGGAAGAGACAACAATGTATGCAACATGGCCAACTTCAGCTTACAGTGACTCACCAGACACAACTGAAGAAAGGGACCAAGGATCTCAGGAAGAAACAGATCAGGAAAGCTGGAGAAGCAGGTCCTCACAGACTGGCCAAGGCCACCTAGGTTCTGGTGTGTACCTGTTTTATGAAGAAGAGGACCAACAATCAGCCACCAGACAGCAAAAAGGTGGCCTTCGTGAACAATCTGGAGACAGATCCAGGCAGCAGGAATCTAGGCAGAGTCAGCAACAGGGAGGCCGTCGTGAGCAATCTGTGGACAGATCCAGGCAGCAGG